>WPIO01000310.1:10000-102258 GCA_009760855.2 Cristatella mucedo | reverse complement strand
GACGATGCTGACTCCTGAGTTGTGCACCAAGTGTAAGCATCTTATTGCATAGGCCAAAAGACTTGCGAGTAGTCGGTTGTGGTTGCTAAGACGGAATGTCACACCTGCAGGGATCAACTGGGACCGGATATCTCTCTCTTAGCATGCCCTAATTTTTGAGATTTTACGTAGCTGAGAGTAGGAATACTTGACTGGAGCTGATGTGGTAATATAGTGAAATATCACGTTGTAACAAGACGCCCAGATTCCGTGCAGATGTTTCAGAAGACTGGCGAAGAGCTGGCGAAGTCCATTTTGAAGGATAGGATATCCCTTTTCTGAGTAACATTACCTGGAATTACCATTAAAGTAGCAGCGAATAGCGAGTGGAAATTATTGCCGGAAGCTGGTGAAAATATATCATTCTTACATGAGCATTGAAGAATGAGTTTCCCGTCTAGGACCTGCAGAGCAAATAAAATGCCATCAAGAGTCTATAGGCATATGAAAGGGATTACTAATTTATTGTCGCTGGAGAGCCAAAGGGAACGAGTAGTCTACTACAGATGTGGCGGATACAAAAGAGCCAACCACGGCGGACCTTTTAATTCAGCGTTTGAAAAATTTGGGCTGTAGTAGCAATCTCAGCGTGACCAGGAATACAGAACAGTTCTGATGGGAATAGGGACTCGTGGCTGACTTTCTTGGATTTAAAGACTAATATAGCGTCATATTTTAAGATTAGCTACAGAAGCCCATTGTAATAGGGCCCAATAAGTTTTTGACAGCGCTCTTACAGGGGTGTTGCAGTCTTCAAGCCTCGAAAGGTTCTTCGCTAACCAATATGATTGGTTCTAATTTACGAAAAAGAGCGAATGTATTGCCCGGCCTTGAAAGCTGTACTGGGAAAAAATTGTGAAAAATCAGCTAGTCATACAAGGCAACAGTAATAAAAGCTCTTACTTTACGCTACTTCCATGCAAGCCTAGCATGCACTGAAGATAGAGCATATAAAATAGTTGTGCACGTGCCGAAAATGGAGTTCCAGCAGAGCACAGTCTTTTCCTGTGGTACAACATTGACCATTGACCTCTGGTTCGTATAACATTGACCTCTGACGTGTTCACTATTTTCTTGTCCGAAGCAACGACACCAGCAGCTTCTCTGCTACCTTGATTCCGAAGGAAGGCTTATCAATAGAGTGACTTCATCTTTCCGTGTAGTAGATAACCCTAGTAATGCTATGCGTGCGATAGGCATCGACACGGCATCGCTGATGCATTATTTAAGAGTTCAAATTAAGTCTCTGATTTGCTTGCTCGGCATAGTCATCTTGGGGCAATGTGATTTTTTTTAATAATCACTTAGTGTTAGACATTGGCAGAAATCCAGGACCCAATATCTAGGCAATGCAAGTTTAGTTTATCGAGCGTAGGTTTCTGAAGGTTTTTGCTATTCCCACTGTTTGTTAGGCTTGAGAGTATTTTGGTGCTGTCAGCATTGCAGTAATCGCCAATGCTGCTGGTCTGAAATGATTGCTGCTTTAGAGGCTCTATAAATGGAAAACAGCAGCAAGGGATCAAGGATAGACGCTTTTAAGGAACTGTGCTCGGTTAGGTCTCGCTTCCTGATGTCTATGCCGATGAATGGACGACGTCAGTAGCCTTGCACCTAGTGCTCAAGTAGGCGCTGAGGTTCGGCCCGTTACGGTTGGCGTCAAATGACCAGCAAAGCATTAAGCCACCGGCAGAGCTCGAATCCGTGGCCCCAGGATATAAAATCAATCTACTTCGCTGCCACTGCTTCAATACCCAAATAACGCTCCACAATTGATTGCTCGCCCTTATGTACATTTTACAGCATCAACTAGAGATGGTATGTAGTGGTAGAACGCTCTCACATCAGTATAGCATTGGCAGTCTTATTTCTTGAATATGCAACTGATGCTTACGATGCAACCGATCAAATGGATACTGAGTCTATAGCTCCTCTATAAAAATTACGGTAGCCGACCGTTTTATTATTGTTGTATTTGTGCCGCACGTCCTCAAGTCTGATAAACTCTTTCGAAGTGATACAACTATCGCATCACACCAGTTCTCAACGACCTGCACTGACTACGAATCAAACCAATCGACTTCAAGATCCGGCCACTCACTTCAGCTACCTCTATTCTCCTGCTCCGCCTACCTGTCACAAATACTCACTCTTCAGTCACTGCTCCTCTGACAAAATTCATCGAGCTGTGCTTCAAACCAACCTCAAGACCTTAGGGGTCAATAACTCTAGCTTCCTAGGCTCGAAAAACCTGAAACTGTATACCGATTAACGTCACGACACCCCACACTTAAATAGAAATATAATTCATTTGTCTAGTGCCTTAAGAGAACTTGATCTCTATTCAGGCGCTTCACATATGCCACAGGGCTCGAGCCCACGAACTCGGCCGTCAAATAAATTCACCTTGATTTTGGTCGGGGCGAGCACCTTTAACCACTGGGCCAAACCAGCGCTTGATGACACTTAAGAGGAAGCTAAAATAAAACCACCCGTTCTTCATAACGTATGTTATGTCTAAGTAATTGTCCTTTATTTTCTTTAATAGGCTGAAATTGCACACATTATTACTAATCAACTTACCAATCTTCCTGCACATTTTAATTTATTTAATATGTTATAGTATATGTTATGAGTATATAACATATATTCTAGCACATGTCAAGTGCCTAGAGAGAGAGAAATTTAATTCTCTATTTAGGGCGGAATATAGACCTTTTTTGTTATTCTTAATATCAACATCATGATCATGATCTCGACCAGCCTTTTTACAGGTACACTCTCGCTGACTACTTCGTAAGCTAATACAAAAGGGCTGAAGTTAATCACAAGCTGCCTTCTGTATGCACCGCGAAGCTATCTTCAACTGGCGACGAGAAACATGGAAGTGGGAGCCAGAGAGAAGAGCGAAGGAGAGAAAGTGAGAAGAAGAGATCGAAAGATTGGTAGATAGGCAGATTGAGAGATTGAGAGAGGGAGAGAGACAGAGGAGAGAGAGAGAGAGAGAGAGAGAGAGAGAGAGAGAGAGAGAGAGAGAGAGAGAGAGAGAGAGACAGACAGAGAGACAGAGAGACAGAGGAAGGGAGGAAGCATGCACGAGCTTTGTACATGCTGCCAGTTTCTGATCACGGTCATGCTAACGCATTGACACTCTTGCAGTCTTAGTTGTCCGAGTTCTTCCTTTTGTCTGTAAGCGCTACGCTGACATTCTCTGAGCAGACCATGTGAGAGGTCTTTCAGGCAGGACTACAGCTGGTAGCAGCTGATGACTAGATCGCAGAATAATGTTCTGTACAGGACCAACACAGACCAATCTGACCAATAGCAACTACAATAAATCACTTTATGCAACGAAAATGATTGTCAAACAAACGCGTTCTGCATCAGTCATCTGCAACTGTCTTAATTCATTTGTTCTTTGCATTCCCCTTGCTACTGTGTTGTCATCATGATTCTCTGTTTCTCATCGCACTCACACACAGGTGCACATGCACATACACCCAGCCACATGGACAAATGCATGCACACTCCCACGTGCATTAGTCTACGTCCACACACATGCGCATGCATATTTACCAGTACCAGGGCAAGTATACTGTATGCCTGCGTATACGATGACGTGTGATTGGTTGATCGCACTTGCACGCTTATGCTTACTAGCTTGTACTTGCGGGTTTGTGTGCTGCATTCGTGAATGCCTACACAGTTTACTTGCACACATAACTGGCACTAGTACGCAGTCAGACGTTCTAGCTCCACACTGCTAGAGAATAGCACGTGTTTGAGTTAATGGCCAACGGGAGTGGTTAGGGTACTGCAGCTTCTCTGGGTGCTGCTGTTCTTGCATCTACCCCATGTGACACGCCTTCAAGGTATTGCTTTCAAGCTTAACTCATTGTGCCAGCAGAAGCATCTCAGCATATCGCAAAAGCAATAAGGCTCAAACTATCTTTTAATGTTTGCTGAGGTCGGGTGTACCAGAAACCGTATCAACTGATTGAGTTATGCAAGTGTAAGTAGGGTAGGTAAACTCCACCTAGGTGTTGCTGCTGCATCGGTATGTCGGCATGCATCAATGGAAGTGTGCATGGACATGGCCTAACTTCCATCGGCGTTCATCCACTACTGGCTGGCCTTAAGTGAACCAGGTGCTACCAGCTGAGCTAGATATCGTCAGACCAGGACCGACCGACTGACCTTCTGCCATATTAGCCCTGCTCCTAAAAACTCAAGCCTGCAGTTGCGTGCGCCTGTGTGTGTGTGTGTGTGTGTGTGTGTGTGTGTGTGTGTGTGTGTGTGTGTGTGTGTGTGTGTGTGTGTGTGCAGGGTATCGTAATCTCAGCACCTTGTATCTCTTCTACTGTAAAGCTAAGTGGCTTTTTCTACTATCTCCGGGAAAATCTTTAGAATTTAGTGAATAGTCATTCTGTGCAGAAAGGAACTAATTTATAGCAGCTAGCAGTGGCTACCCAGCTTCGGGGTAGGGAGGGCAGCTGCAGCAGTAGTAACAGCAGCAGCAGGAGTGGCAGTGGTGGCAGCATTGGCAGCAACAGCAAAATACAAGTAATAGCATGCAAAAATCGCCATGCTCCATGGTGGTAATCGGAGAGTGAAAATGAAGTATCTTAAGGAAATCATCTCAGTGTCAGCCTGCAGCAGCACTGCTACAAAGCCCCGGTAAGACCCAGAGACGACGGCGTCGTTCCTTGTCCTGTTGTACCACACTTTACACCCAGTACGCCTTGCCCTTACTACAACTAGCTTCTTTGCAACGTTTGAAGTTTATCATCGACCATCAACGATGCTGCTCTCCACTGCCGCTCAGTGGAGAGCACACAAACACCAGGTCACTGCTACTTCGCGGCTGTCAGCAGCATTATGGCAGCCATTTCCTAACTGCGCCACAGTGCAAAAGTGGTTCTTGGTAACCGATAGCCCAGACCCCTGTCGCCCGTTGACGACGCTCGCCATTTGCGTTGCAGGTGCGGCTGTTGCTGCCGGCATGCCTATCGGGGCTCAGCGAGTGGTGCTGACGGCCGTCGCCTGCCTGGCAGTGTGCGCGGTCGGCTTGGCATCGGCCGCTCTGCAGCTCACACTGGAGGAGACTAGCGACGGAGCGCAGGCATACCTGGTTCCTAACGGAACCAGAGTCTCGCTGCTCTGCAATTCCAGCTCTCTTCTTTCTGGCGGAAACTACGTCTGGACGAGCAGCTCCGGCAACTCGAACTGTGGCGACACAGCTTTAGCTGAGAACTCCACGAGAAGTCAGTTCACTTTGCTGACGACGGTGGGCGTGATCTGCTATAAATGCACGTACAGGTACACCGATACATCGATCACTCCGTTAGTGTCCAACAGTCTTCTGCTCTACCCGTTTTCGAGTGCGGCGCCAGTCACTGCAGATCTGGCCACGACGACGAGCGCCAACCTGACGTGCAGCACTGCAGGCCTATCGCCCACCGTCAACGTGAGCTTCGTGTGGACCCGAGTGAGCACTGGCTCGGCCGCCCTCTCCGGAAGCGTATCGGCTGCTAACGCGTCTACACTGGTTGTAGGTGAGAGCCCGACCGCGTTGGTGCCGGCGGCACTGCCTATTCATTAGCTAAATGCCGACAGGTGTCACTTCTCCCTCTGGTCTAAAGTCCAGGGGCAAGGCTCTTGCTCTTATTTAATGGCCCAGGTCGTGGGCCGTATGCTGCAGCCGGGAATCATTTATCTGAGCATATGAAAAGTCACTTACCGGAAGCAGAAACTCAGTTTGAAGCTATGATGAATTCAAGTTGATTACGCTGAGAGATGGCAAGAGAGCAAATTACTTTTTGGGCTTTGATCGTAGTCCGTCAACTGACAGGCACTGCAGTCTGTATATTGTGGCTACCAAAGAGATGCAGTATTTCAATTGCCACAGAATAGGGAGATGCAGATTTATTTAAGGATTGTAGGTAGGAATTGCTTGCAGCAGATTTAAATAGCAACCCGGATGAATAAGGGTTGGCATAACTCATGGCCACCGAGCTGCTCAAAGTAAGGTTTAATGCACCTCAAAGTTGTGGCTGAATGACCAATTCCCAATTTTCAGCAGCTTGCCGTCGAGTAGCACTCATTAGTTCTTTATTGTATAAATCGGTACTTCAGGAAGTGTGCTTTACCTCTAAAACTCTATTCCTTTAATCAGGTCTGCCAGGTGGAGAGTTGGTGCACACTGAAGAAATTGACTGTCACGACTAGTATGTGCTGAATACAGGCTAGTTCTAACAAACGACTGCTTAAATTGGAATTTATTTTATAATCTTTACTCTTTTAAACCTTAGTTGCAGCATTGTGCAGCTTAGAAGCCGGCACATGCTTTTTCTAATATAGTAAAGTAACTGAATATGGGGAGATAATGATAATAATCATACGTAAGATAATGTAACGTATCTCTGTCTTTTACCCCACGAAGCCACAGAGACCACGTGGTTGTTACGCAGGAGAGTTTTGTGTAGCGCAATCACAGCCTAAGCGGCTTTCGGTACGCATTCGGTAGCCAACAGACTTTGTCTTACGCAAGAAAGAGAAAGTGGGAAGCATAGCAGAGTCAGGAATGCAGTTGAGGTAGTGAGTAGCATGGAAGTAGCCCCTCAGGACGTGCAAGAAGCACTGAGCCAAAGATTCTCGATAGCTAGCTAAAAATATCCTCATGTTTGCACTTCATTTTTCTCAGTAATATAGATTATCACAGCTTTCTTTCGCCGAAGGCAGCAGACGCTTCTGCATCAGGGTCTTAATGTGTGGAACTCAATTCGCGGCACTTGCAAAACCAGCTTCCTTCGGAAATCGCATCTTCTAGCATGGCAAAGTCTGGCACTTCGTCGTCTTGTCCTTGAGCCGCTGCTCTTTTTTCTACTAACCGAGCTATCGGCTGGCCAGCTCATTCAGCAAAGCTTCTCATTATTTCTTGGCTAAGCCAGATGAGGGCTGCTGGCTGCCGCTCGTCAGCCAAACGTGGCATAGGCTCACAGGCGCTGGAGGAAACTCTAACGTATCAGTCACTGAGTCCTAATGGCCTTGGGAGAGACAGGAATATATAATTAAAATATAATTCCTGTGCGAAGCGCCTTTAGAGACCTCAATCTCGATCCAGGCGCTTTACATATGCCGCATGACTCGACCATGGCCTTGGTCGTTAAAAGCAAACACCTCAAAGAGATATATGCTGGTACATTGAACACCAGCTCACGCCTGTACGTGAAGGCATGACATATTGTCATTGATCAACTCTGATAGCGCAGTTTCTAATATTTCTACTGCAATCCCTCTAGCCCACGAATTTCGCATGTAGAGTTAACTAGAGTCTGGGAGTGGCAGGCATCGCAGTTTTCACTTCTGAGTCGTCAATTCTTGCAGTCAAGAGTTACAGCTCAGCCGTAGCTGTGGGCTCTTTGTACGGGGCAGTATAGATTTAACGTACGGGGCCGTCTCCAACGAAAGCGAACGTTCAATTTCCTCCATGAATAAGGCAACCTACTTGCCATGATCTGCACGGGTTTACGATCGCAGCGGTATCTCGGAAGTCTCGATGATGGTTTCTTTAGAAGGGTCTTTGCACTGTAACCGCCTCGAGTGACCAGTAAATGTCGGAGATCCTTCCTTTACAGCCCAAACGTTTGGTGGGAATCTGGCTTGGTACATCGGCTGGCCGCCATACCACGCCTTATCAACCGGCAGCTCTGCTGGACCTATGCAGGGTGGCACACACACACAAACACACACACACACACACACACACACACACACACACACACACACGCACATATACATGAGTTTGCCAGGTTGGCTGAAGGCCGGGCTTGTGCCGCCCAGCTCGCTCAGGGAGGGGTAAGCAGTTGCCAGAGCCAGGTCGCCGTGCTCGGCTGGACGTGCTGCCAGTGGGCGCCGCTAGGAGCCGGTCATATTCTGGAGCGACCATCGATTGCTGCCTTTGCCGCACTGAGACTGAGAGCGTGTGCCGCGTCCTAAGCCACTGCCGACCGATGCTGCAAGCAGTAACGGCTCGCCACAGCCTGGTCCTGGGTCACCCAATCGGGGCAAATCCGGCCACTCCTGCCTGTAGGCAGATCGCACTTTCCCGCTCGCCGGATATCGGTTCTCAAGCCGGACCTGGTTATCGACAACGGCACCGACACTGTCATAGTCGACGTCATGGTGCCGTTTGACGGCAGCAAGGATGCCCTGGTCGTGGCTGTCCAGGAAAAGGTTGATAAGTACGAGGCTATTGGCCGGTCTTTCCTGACCGCTGGCTACCGGTGGGCAATAGTGAGGCCCTTCGTGGTCTGTACTCTGGGTGGCTGGTGGCCGGGGGTACGGATATTTCCCCCTGGACGTTTCCACCTCGGACATTCCCCCGAACATTTCCCCTGGACGTTTTCCCTGGGGTAGGATATTCCGCCCCGAGTATATGGTTTAGGGTTTAGGTTTTAGGGTTTAGTATTAAGAGTTAAGGGTTTAGAGTTTAGGGTTTTAGATTTAAGGGTTTAGTGTTTAGCGTTTAGGGTTTTTAGGATTTAGGTTTTAGGGTTTAGGGTTTAGGTTTTCTAGGGTTTCTAGGGTTTAGAGTTTAGTGTTTAGGGGTTTTAGGGTTTAGTGTTTATGGTTTAGGGTTTAGTATTCAGGGTTTAGATTTAAGAGTTTAGGGTTTAGTGTTTGAGGGTTTAGAGTTTAGGGTTTAGTGTTTGAGGTGTGTAGGGTTTAGTATTAAGGGTTTTGAGTTTAGAGATGAGGGTTTTAGGGTTTAGAGTTCTCAGGGTTTAGGTTTTAGGGTTTAGTATTTAGGGTTTCGGTTTTAGGGTTTAGGGCGGGCTGTGCCTCCGCTACCTAAATCCACCCTTGCTCGTATTCCGCGCTTAAAGTAAGGCGGTTGCTTTTCACAACCTAGATCCCGATGCCGTGGGTTCGAATTCTGTGATGGGCGCTCCTTTATCGCTGTTGCAAGCGGTGGTGATTGGTGGCCGTTAAGGTTCTTCTGTCACTATGCAAAAGAGGCTGTTAAATCAGCTAGTACTTTTTTTTATCTGGTGCGCTGTTTAGTTCGTATTAGGGGGTAACTAGATCTCTTGAGCTCGAGTTATACTCAGTAGACCTCCGTGGCTTAGCGCTCATTTTCAGGCACGCGCGGCACGCCGTAGTGCGCGCCCGCTTTGACGGGTATGAGCGAGTGCCTGGCGGCGTCGAGCGGGACCGAGCTCCCGGGGACCGAACTGTATAGCTCGCCGATGCCACTGTCGCTGCAACCGCCGCTGCCGCCGCTCTCTCCATTAGAAACCATCCGTCCAATCCATCCATTCATCTAATTATATTGAGTCAATTTTATTTTAATAGAGCGTGAACTTCATTTGATCTGTATTCTTAGTTATACATTCATCAACATAGGGGGAAACGTCCGACCCCAGGGAGGGGAATGTCCCGGGAAAAATGTCCTAGGAATCATCAGGGGGTAAACTTCAAGGGGGAAATGTCCTACAACTGGTGGCAGGATAATGAAGCCTGCATGGCGGACCTCGGCATTTCGCGAAAGTAACAGGCGGCATTGTGCATCTCGGACGCCATTCATTTCGGGCTCGGAAGCCACCCGGTCCCTGTACCTGAACCGGGAGGCTCGGGTAGTCCCCGAGGCCCTGGCAGGGCAGGGCTGGGCTCCTCCGGCTAAGGTAAAGCGATTAGTTTAAATATTTAATATACAAGATTAAATACTATATAGTTCATTTGAATAGCGCCTTAAGAGGAATTAATCTCTATTAACGCGCTCGACATATGCCTTGGGTCTCGAGCACACGATCTCGGCCAGACCTTGGTCGGGATGAGCACCTTAAGCAGTAGGTGCAATGCTGCCTGGTGGCCGGTTGCGAAGTCAAGGAGTGCGCCCGTGGCTGTCCATGTGCTGTGTCACTTATGCGGAGCGATAAAATGAATGAAAGGACGAGCAGAGAAGATTGGATTCGATGTACATGTGCGGATAGGCTTGACGAGGCGTCGCGGTACACGTCCCCTCGCGGGGATCGTCTCTCCGCATCGAAAAGTTTTTGCTACACAGTTTTCCGGGACGGACTTTTTTAAATTCGTTCGCATCTTGGAGTGACAGTGCCTTGACGACTCCTTCGGAGCCCAGCTTTTGTTAAGAAGAAACTAACCGTGAGATTAACAGGAGAGCCCGGCCGCATACCTGCACGCTTGGAACGAGTGATACCTTGAGCTTATATACCTTCTACCCACCTAGCCATTGTCGCGAAACTTTGTCCATGAGTGTCGAAGGATCACAAAATACGCAGGCATTCTGCGTGACCTTTGGTCCCAAGGTCGAGCGTTGGCGTCGGTTCTACCATTTATAGTAGGGGCACTCAGTTCGTGGTATCCGGGTAGTGGCATCTCGGCAGCGCACCGGAAGCTCTTCCGGAAACTGCGTCGGGGACGCTACGTGCGGCTGCGCCGAGGTATGGGTGAAGTTCTCTGCTGAGAAAGACGACCATAATAATAATAATAATGCATTTGATAAAGCGCCCTCAGAGAACTTAATCTCTTTCTAGGCGCTTTACATTGGCTGCAAACTGAAATGCAATTGAGTGGTAAGTAAAATCATGCTTGAAAAACAAACAAAATGAATAATATGGTTAGGGGTGACATGCACAGGGTCAGCATGCAATGTCGTCCTTCAGCACGGTATCACAGGACGGCGCACTACATGCGCTTGTTTATATTCTCTGATAAAAGATATTCTCTTTTCATCATCGCTTGTGCCTCGGCATTCAAGAAAAAATGGCAGTTACTCCCTTAAAACTATGATTTTGTGACGGAGGAAGTGATTAACATGAATTGAACCCATTTCCATGAGAAAGCGGACGAATTCTCGTTCGAAACAAAGATGAAAGTTTAGTCTGACATATTCCAATCAGAGACCTATCGTAGGTTTCTTGGAATAAGAGCATGAAGAGCACTAGACCGGAAGTATGCGTTTTGTCAGCTTAAAAATAATTTTGGGGCTTTGAGCAATAGGTATATTAGCACATCAGTCACGCTGTCGGTATTGCATCGCTATGCAGTCTTACTCACCTTACGAATGCAGCCTACTTTGTCCTTTAGATCCCCGAACTGGTTGCACAGCCTTCAAGCAGCAATGCTGCTCGTAATGAGGCTCTCAGAGCCTGAGTATGGCTTCCTCAATGCAGCCAACTTTGAGTATGTTTTGTGCAAAAAAGCAATACACTGGCAAGGTATTATCTCTCGACGAATGCCAGCTACAATCGCATTGACATATTTTTTGCGACGCGTAATGATCGCTTGCTCCTTTAATTTATCTCGCAGTTTGAACGGTCGTGGAACACTATGCTCATAGACAACAACTTCATTCAGCCTAGCCGCACGTTAGGGCTGGCAAATAGAGCGAAAAATGTATCCCATTGCGATACAAATAAACAGTTCTGTGACCTGAAGCCCAACACCAATTGGGTGTGGACGTTGGGCCTCCGTCTGCAAGTGTTAGAAAGCATGTAGGAGCTGCAGAATGTGAATAACAATTAGGAATAACAACATTAGAATACATTAGAACACATTAGAATAACAATTAGGAAGCTGCAGCGCACACATTCTGCAGCTTCCCAATTGTTATTCGTGCATTGTTGTCAGGTGCATTGTAACGCTCTGCTTCGGCTTCGGTTACGATGCGGCTGCTTTTTGACCTATAATAATTATAACAATAATAATAATAAATTTGATGTAGCATCCTCAGACAACTTAGTCTCTTTCTAGGCACTTTACATTTGCTGTAAAGGAAGCACGATCGAATGAACCTATAGCCTTTGCTGTGATCATCATGTAATACTAGTGTATGTTTGTGCATGCACGTGCGCATGTGCATGCGAATATGTGTGTGTTCTCGTGCGAGCATGCATGCGAGTATGCATGTTTTTCTCGCGCACGAGAGAGTGTGTGTGTGTGCCCTCATGTGTGTATACATCGTGAGTTTTGATTGAAGACACTTACTGACTTGGACTCAGTTGCTCGTATTTTCTATGGGCTTAGCATGTCGTTTCTTTAAAGAACAGCCAAGCCACTGCCTTAGTTTTACTAGCGCATGCATTTGCAAAATCACCAATTCAGTTCTTTGGCTCATGTAGAGCAAGTTGTGAATGCTGGCCGTTCCGAACCGTTGGCTGCGATGCTACTTTACGGCAGTCAGAGCTGCATGAGTCATGTGGCTCATTGGTTTATCTAAAGCATAGCAATAGTTAAAGACCGAGTTCTTTTTCTGTTGAAAAGAAAACTCGTCCGCTGCCGGCGATCTGTACTACTGTCACGGCGTACCCATGAACGGCGTGGGCATATATGGCTACAAAACCAACGGCGTCGCAGGCGCCCTCTTGGCTACGTTCTACGTCGCTGCTCCGCCGTACTCGGAAATCTATCCGTATGCTCAAAAGCAATACACTGAGGGTGACAGTGCCACCGTTGTCTGCAAGGTAAGTACTGCATTCACATTGTTGCTCATGCACGGGTTTATAGGAGACCAATATCCCGTGGCTGAAAACCCGTGCAAACGGAGTCCAGGCAATGACCGCAATGAAAAGTACGCTCGTCGGCTCAGGGTGGTGGCTTGAAGTTACTGTCGGTGCTGTTGGCTCGATGGGCACTCCTGGCACTGTCAGGACTGGGCTCCGAATCAGCCCACGAGTTGCCGATAGAGGCTCTGCTGACCTGCATCGATACTATTTCTTTTGCATTAGCTATCTGTTTCGATTTTCTCATTGCTCGCCTGCGGGCAGCGGCTGCGTTGGCTTGCGGCTATCGCCCACGGTCTGCCATACCTGGGGGATAGTGCACGGCTCTGCAACAGCATCTAGAATCTAGCCAGCTTACCCACGGCTGCCGTGGAAGCCAATGGATTGCAGGCGCTGCCCACAGGCGGCGGCGCAGGAGCTCTTCTAGGCTGCCATCCGCACATGATAAGAGACCGGCTTGGTTTTTCGGTAGCTTTCGTTAGAATGCTGACGGTTTAGCAACCGATTCGTGATTCAATAAATGCAATGTTGTCGTCGCGAACCGCCTTCACTTGCTAAAGGGCTGTTGTCTGATCAGAAATCTGAAAATCTGCCAAGTAGCCAAGACCGACACGGAAAGCTCGCCGCAGGGGGCATCTGCTCGGATCGCCCCTTAAGCATCCGGCGCTCTGCACGGCCAGCCTCCAGCCGGTAAAACGTCGGCTCTGCCTGCCCCACCTGGCGGCGGTATCTATGCAGACAAAGCAACGAGCTCGATTGCCGAGCAAATATGGTAGGAGCGTGTTCTTCGTATGCAGTCCGTTCAATCTCTTTTAGCTCCATTACAGCTTGAATCGTCAACAGTTGCACTTAAATAGCAGCTTCATTTCTCAAATTGAATGACGATTACACCAACTGAACTGTCACCTAGAAACGGGAAAGGTTAACCCACACGAGTGACTCGGCTATCATATCCTCCTGTGGCATCTGCACGAAATCTCGGTGTCTTGTACCGAGACGACCTTTCGCCTGATGACCGCATCAGCTGAACAGTCAAGTGTGCCAGGTTTCAGCTGCTTGTACTAGGATACCACAGCCATGCTGGTGCAAGCACGTAAGACATCTAAATAATAAGACGTCATCATGCCATCATAAAACATCCCCCGCTACGCTCCTGGCGCGCTTTTCTGGGAGGCCATCCGCCCAGTGAAAAACACGGCAGCTATGCATTTGTTTGTCGTGGACGTCAAAACCTGCCACATCACACCACATCTCACCCACATGTACAGGCTCCTCATCAATCAGCTTATTGACTTGACGGGTTCCATTACTTACTTTTAGAGTCTTTCGTTTTTCAATCCGATTTACCTATCTGAAGTACTCGCCCCCCCTTTGGCTTCCCGTCATGCCGCCCGCTTCTCAGACTACAGCAGCCTATCTGTGCCTCTAACCAAACTTAAATTATTTGAAAGCGGCGTCTTCAGTTCATGAGCACCCATAGCCCAAAAGTCGCTACCGATTGATATTGCGACATAATTCCCTGTACAATTTATTGACATTTAAAATGGAGCTAAAGTACTCAACTGTACTACTGAATTTGCTTGGTCCTTGTGAGTTTTTAATGTAGTTATTTCTGGCCTACGTAGACTGTCCAGAAAGATATTTAGTTATCTTGGAGCGCCGTGATTTTCTTTTCATTATTAATATTTATTTCTTAATAGTTTGGGTGTGAAAGCCCCCAAGCGGCATATATCTTTTATTTTTACATTTGATATCACTATTCAATATCACACTCGCTAGCGAAAAATGCTGTTGCTGCTTTTTCTGTAACCGTTGCTGCATATTCTCATTTCTACCATCTCAACCTTCATGATATGATGTTACGTTTTTAGCCTCTTCCCGTATTTTACATTCACAATTGTCATCAAGAAATACAGTTTGAACTCCCATAGTGCATTGATGATTGTTATTTGAGCTTGACCCAACTGTGGTAATTTGTATTACTGTTGATCGCTCTCAGAAGGCAAAATAGCCAGCACAATATATATTTCGGCTGGTGTTTTTCATAGGTCGTGGCAGTTTGGAGAGCTGCAATGCCCGAATATCTTTGCAAGAAGAGAATGTAGTTACTGAGTGTATGATATATGCATACACTATTTATGCAGCATAATTCTAAATGAACTTACCAGTGTCGTCGGCCGGTTGTTCACTAAAACTCCTAGGGCTAGGAACGGTTACTTTCCAGCAAGCCTGAATTTCTCTCGAGTGCTTAGACATAGATGATGCAAGTAATAGCATTCTCTGCAGACAATCAAAATTTTCTTCACTTACTCTGACTATTAGCGGGGAGCTGTTTTTATTATAAAAACCTACATTTTAGCAAGTGAAGTGAGATGTCAAGGAAAATTATCGTTCCTAATTGCAACTTTGCCGGTAAGATTTTCCTGGTTTAAAGCAGACATCATCAAAGAGTAAGTCACAAAAGCTTACCTGCACCTCGTTACTCGGAACCAAGGCATTTTTCTGTAGTCAATGTGATTGGCTTAATTTTTTATTCTTATTACTATTAGTTGTTGTTTCGTGATTGGATACATTTTTTTTGTTAGTACTATTAATTGTTACTTTGTTAGTCATCTGAGCTGTTCGGATCAATGACTAACTTTGTCGATGACTCACGCTTGTAGCCAGACTACCCGCTGACTTGGTCGCTTGTTTTGGGAATTGGTCATAAACTGTTTTTTTTTAAGTTGAGCAGAGTTGTAAATGTAGAAATTAAAATTCTAATGTCAGTTCAAACGTCATGCAACCGATCGCACGTTGTATTCTTATTCTTCTGCACATCCCTTAATAATAAATCTGCCCAGCATACGGGACCCCTCTGCGTTATGATGAGAATGACTATTTTGGCCAATGCCAGTCACGTTTTCAAGTATATCACCTAGCTTTTGCACTTCCTAGCCGTTCAATGTGTTTGAACCTAAACGTGTTCAGCGAGAGACTATCGGAAATTATTTCTTAAGATAGTTAGGGTAGGCAATGAATAGGACGACGTTTTCACCCCACGACGTGTAGACCTTTGCCGGGCATTCATCTACTGCTTCCGTGTGATGTGCGCAAGTTTCTCGAACGCCTAAGCCGTGTTAATACTGCTGTCGTCATGGTAGTGAAGCCTGCATGCGGTAGCCACGCTCTTTTTTTACTTTGAAGGTCCTCGGATATCCTATTCTTAATGTGACGTGGCAGAGAGAAGGCGCTCCATTTTCCCCACTTTCGGTGCAAAACGTCTCCATCACCGGTGGCATGAACGTGAGCTTCAAAATAACTTCGCTGAATGCGGTTTCCGACAGAGGAGCCTACGTGTGCATTGCCAGCGGCCTAAGTAACGGGTCTAGCTATTCCTACCTTTCCAAAGCGAGAACGCTACATGCACGATCTAAGCTAGCTCCGTTGTGGCCAGCGATTGGCATTCTCGCGCAGCTTGCTGCTGTGGCAATTATCATCGGTGTGACCGAAAGTTTACAGGCTAAAAAAGTGCTGTCTGCAGGTAGCAAAGGCGATGCACGAAACGGCGGCAGTAAGAAGTGATCTGATGTTGCTGCCAGAACAGTTGTGAGCAGCGGTGGCCTAGCAGGCAAGGCAACGACCGCCATAATCTGAGCGAGTCGCACTGATAGTTTTATGACCGCACCAAGTTTCGAGGCTGATCTTTGTCGTTCTATTTTTCCCCTGACTTTGTGTGCATGCACTAGCTCTGCCCACAGCCCAGCAACCACCACGTTTTAATAGATGAGGAGATTCCAGCTGCGGTGGTACTTTACCACAGTAATCAGGGCAGATTTTTTGTCGATGCACTAGCATTCTGTATTTCTGTTGTTGCTATACTACGATCTTCGGACACTGCTTTGTCATTCTAACTTCTCTGTTGCAATGATATGTGAAATATTTAAAACGCAACTTTATGTTGTCTGTGACAAAGGATTTGTAAGCCATGGGTGTGATGCAGTGGATTGAATGGCTTCCAGATTAGAAAAAGTCCATAATCCGAACAAAGCTGGCTTTAACAGACTACGATCACCGTTGTTGTTCTTTTGCGACGCACGCCTGCCAATGCCGTACTATTGTCTTTGACTAATCAGTGGATTAATTAAATTTTCCATGACAAACAGCAGCTGGCAGTACAATTTGAATCAACTCATTGTTTACAGTTTATTGATTCTTCGAAGCCATAACCACAACTAAAATATGTTCAATATTTTGGTTGAATAACCATGTTGCTGGTAATAAGTTACCGTGGTACTAAAGAAAAAGAGAGAGATACACTGAGAGAGGGTGTGAGAGAAAGAGACAGAGAGAGACAGAGAGAAAGAGAGAGAGAGAGAGGGAGAGAGAGGAGGGAGAGAGAGACCGCAAACAGATAATGACACGGAAATGGGCAGAGATCGACAGAGGTGAAACAAAAGTGTAAGAAGAAATCGCGAAAAGAGAATGTGCAAATATAAGAAAATCCTCTTGCAGAAAAATTGGTTACGTGGAACCGTGATTTGGCAGTCATCAACCCTGGCATGCTTCCAGTAAATTGATTGTTCTGGAGGGCTCGAGCCCTGCTGCACATGTGAAATGCCTCGGTCGAAATTGTTTTCTTAGGGAGATGTTAAGTTAATAGGGAAATTAATAATACTTTTTTTTTACATATTCTCCAGCCAAAATGGATTTGTTAGTGCACGTGGTCAGATAAAGTTGGTTATCTCTCCACACTCTGACTAGGAGCTGCTTTTAACACATCGACATGCCTCGCTGTTTGAGATGAGATTGAGTGTCTGGGTGCAAGCGAGGGTCGCTATTCGGTCAAACCAATCTCTACTGCCACTAGGTCAACGAAAGCATAAACAAATTACTAGGGATCCTGTGGAAATCTGCTAGGGCCTTTTAACCTTTCGCAGCACATGGGAATACAATCGATGTATAGGGTACGAAATTTGGGAAATCGCTCTCGTCAGCAGGGGTAATTAATATAGCGTTGCGGCAGGAAATAAATGACTTAAGTTTGATGATGATCTTGATGACGCTTACTCGACAACCTTAAAACTAGGACGTACACTTCATACATTTGACCCGATGGCGTCACTGTGAGCACCCATTGGGGTGACCTTTTCGCTTCACGCCCCGCAAAGGGTACTTAGGAATTACGGAAAATGCACAGTCGAAGTTCTCAGCTGCTCGGTGGGATGGTGCGGAATTTTCTCTGGGACCTGCTGCAGTCCGAAAATGTAATTTGTTTGAGCTTCGATGCTCATAAAACAACATCATCTATACTCCTACTCCTACAAAGTACGATATTATAATCTGATCTCAGCATTTTTCTCGCATCTAAGGTACTGTATGTTCACCTTCAAATGCAGGTAAATGAGTTTATATCGCACTCTTCCGAGATTCTCTCAGTTTGTCAACTTGTCACAGAACACGCCTGAACAAGTGTCAAGTTTATAGACGTTGAACTGTCTCCGACCGGTAGCGACGATATTGTTGACAAATACCAACCAAATGCTAATTCGATAGGTAGCTCAGGGAGAGCTAGCACTGCCTGAGCGGCAGATTTGTAGGACCATTCGTACGAAGGTGTTAGCTAGACGTCATGGCTTAGTCAGGTTGGTCCACTACAAACGTACGCATCCCACTGATTGCATTGTGTGTAGCAGCCTAAGGGTTTCGCTCGGTAAAAGATCCAATGTCGCAGATAGCTCAGTATATGATCACTCAACCCTTGCTCTCTCATGAAGCTTCCTACAATGCTTTCTAGCCTTTTGCTTTCGCTGTAAAAACAGTTGCAAGTCAAAGGAAGGTCTCTACCACGATGCAAGAAAATCTGTGAATAGCACCTAAATATGCTCTTATTTATCAGGTACTACATATTTAAATTAAGCCGGCTTAGGTGAGCAGTGACGGCCCGCTAGATACGGCGATTGCATTTCGCGACCTCGGTACTGAGGTCGTGAGTTCGAATCCTGCCGTGGGAGATCTTTTATTGCCACTACAAGCGGTGGTGAGAGCTTTTAAGGCTCTTCTGCCGCTAAAAAAAGAGGCAGTTTAAATCAGCTAGTATTTTTCAGCCTGTCATGCACGTCGAAAATCAGTGGCTATAAATCAATCAAGAAGGTTAATACCGCAGTTCCAAAAGCAACTCGAGGACCAGCAAAAGTAGAGCGAGATACAAATCTGTCTAAAGGGCTGCGGCGCGAGATTAAAAAGTTATGAATAAGGTGAATTAAACCGTGAAATAAACCGACATTTCTGGTTGCATTGAACAATTCTCTTGTTATTTCCCTCCTGCGTCGTCAAGCGAGACGAAGAGCCTATGAGCACAATTAAAAATTAATTACTTTGTCGGTGGATGAGACGCTAAAGGTTAGATAGATTCAGCTCAGGTAAGTAGCAACTGTTTAACATAGTCCCACAGCTCATGATTTCAAGAATATTTTCAAGAACAATCTGCAAAGATGCCTATGAAATTGGGTGTGAATTGCTGATAACAAAGAATGGCAGTTCGACATTGCAGAGGAATTATTAAAGATTTCTTGGAGATTATTTGAACCATTGTTTAGGCCATCTTTTGGTTTGTATCTGAAAGAAACAATCATGTCAGGCAATCTCCAGCTTGTGAGAAAAATAATGTAATGTAATGTATCTCCGTCTGTAACGCCACAAAGTCATAAAGACCATGTGGGTGTTACGCAGGAGAGTTTTGTATAGCGCACTCACAGCATAAGCGGCTTTCGGTACGCATTCGGTTGCCAACAGACTTACAATAGGTGTTTTCGGTATGTCGAGATTCATCCTTCGCGACTCTCCTGAATGATGGGAAACCTTTCGCTTGACTCCTCGGACAGCTAATTTTACTGTTCAAATTGTCTATGACTGTTGTATTAAAGAGGAATGAGAGGGCTCAGTTTCATAAAAATATAACTTACCAATAATATAAGTACAAATGGTTAGATGCGTTTGCAGAGACAGCGCTTCTATCAGTAAATAAACTTACTAACAAACGTAATAGAAATAATAAAATAAACCAATACATATATTCTTTATATACCTTGTCTATATATAGATTGCTTATTTTTATCGACCAAGACTTTAAACAAACCTTGGGGTACCGTAAAAGGGAGGAACTAAGGTAACGAATGCTTTTATGAACGTAAATTGTAGATAATGTGGCTTGTAATCTCATTCGACTTGAAAAAAAAAGTTAGCACTAAAAAAACTTATAAACTTTAAAGAATGCTTCCATAATAGGTAAAATAAAAGACTCAGTTCTGCCAGGATAAGAAAAACATTAAAAATTAAAAATTCACAAAGCACCCTAAGAGAACTAAATCTCTTTTTTGGCACATTAAGTATTCGGTACCGACAGTACAGGCTATACAATATTGGTGACGTAAAGCGTCGAAGCAGATTAATGCTGAGCCAGAGTTATAAAAATCGTAGCTCATGGCTATACTTATTGATAATTGAAGTGTGAATGCTTTCTTTCCTGCAGATGTAAAGAAGCCCAGAAAGAGTGTTTGTTCTCTCAGGGTACTCTAAATAATGTTTTAAGTAAAAACTGTTACTAGTGTTGTTGATGATGACTCGTGCTCAGCACTCAGTTTTCTTGCCGTCATACCTCAGTTTACTAGCCGAATCAAATACGGATGATATCGAGAAATGGATGGAGTTTTATGAAATTTTGGGATACATTGATGAAAAGCATCCATAAGAAACGTTATAAAAGTAAAAACAAAAGACGGCCGATTAAGCTCTCACTAAGACACTCATTTATTTATCGGTAGAAAATCCTTAGACGCTCTCTCTTTCGCTTGCAGTGTGCAATAAAGGTTTGCCTTCTGCAAGACTCCAACTCACGACGTGAAGTTTCTGATCCAGCCCCTGAGCTGACACTTAGAGCTGATTGTTATTATTAGTCATCTGATTTTCCTCAGAAGTTTGGACTAAGTTGCAAGCACCTACTATTCGCGGGCTGTCCAGAACCAGAAGCACATACCCTGAATAATCACTATTGGCACACAAAACAATCTTGGGTTGATTATGACGAGCCTTTTTTTTAATAGAATTATGAGCCAGTGCAATGAATATGCAATGTATTTAAGTCTAGTAGCTTCTATAAGCATGCAAAATAATAACTGCTGATCGCAGTATATACTCTTTGCTGAAGCCTGTGGAAGACGTTATATATTTATAATAGTAGTTAGCAATCACAATTAATGATAATAGATTGTCTTTATAGCACATCCAGGAGCTAATTGACTCTCCAGGCGTTTTAAAAAAACTAGCTGCAAGAGAATAAATAAGTAAGGGTCTATGTCATGCACGGTATCATGCTTAGGCAAGCTTGAGAAAGCAAAGGAGGATCGTTCTCAGTCCTTGGTACGAAAGAAAACAAATGCATACTTAGGGTCACCGGTTTTAAGGACCTCTGGCGAGTCACGTGCACTGAATCATGTACAGGTAAGCTCGCCAAGCACACACCGGGACAAAAAAGAGCAGTTCCCCGGGGGCGTGGGGAAAGCGGACAAGAACAAATGCATCTATAGCTGAGACTTAAACTATGCAAAGTCAATGAGGTGGTAACAGAAAACAAATGCGGGTTCCAGACTTTGGGTGCATACCAACTGAAGGAAAAATCACCCATATATTTCAATCGAGTGGGAGATGTTTAGGCGATGTTCCTTTGCTATTAGCAGGAACAACTTGGCAGTGGCGTTAATGTGTGCTCATGTAATGGCGAGTCGTTTTTGGAATAGCACGTCCAGATTACTGGCAGACGTAATTGTAGCGATTCTAGATGAACAAGTCTCGAGGGTGAGGCCGTGCAACTTTAGAGTGGCACTAAGATTTGCTATATATTACTGGGTTATTCTTATCATCTTTAAGCTACCGGAAGTCAGTGGCCATTTGAGTTCGAATTTCGTTGATGCAGGCTGCAAGAGAGTTAAGAGTCGAATGTTGGACAGGGATTAGTGGGGGTCGAATGAAAGACAGAAATGATAGAGCGATGGGAGTAGAAATGAAAGATGAGGCTGTGTTTTGCAACGAATTCGGCCTGAGAGAAAGCGCAGGTAGTGAAAAAAGGTGTCAAAGTACAGACTCTGAGGTATTCCGTACATTAAGAGCTCCCCGAATGACCGCCATTTACATCTCTCAATTTACAATCGACACCTCCCTCTCTTCATCTCTCTCTCTCTCTCTCTCTCTCTCTCTCTCTCTCTCTCTCTCTCTCTCTCTCTCTCTCTCTGAGATAAGAGCTTAGTACACTTGAGCGCTGTGCCAATTATACTTGGGCACGTCGAGCGCTCCTTCGGCCGAAGGAGCGCTCGACGTGCTTCAGTCAAATGCTGCAGGGAGACTTTGCTGAAGAATCAGCATAGAGGCCTCAATATGGTCAGCATTCCTCAGAAGGTATTTATAAACATTAGGTAGAGCAGTACCCGTGGAAGGGATAGCCCTTAATCTCGATTGGAACTTGCTAGCAAGATCTGATGAACTGAAAAATTGCGGCCGTTATATTTCCAGTGTTTGGGACAACGGAATTTCACGATTCACAAAGAGGTCTTATTCTACCGTTTAAGTTATTTTATTAGTTTTTTCTCATGGGTGGCTTCAATTACAAGATATCTTCAGCAGCAGCAGCTTAGGCCATGCTTACACGGTCGATTTTGATTAGGTCCTACTACGATCTTCCTTCTTTTAGGAAGTTTACACGGTCGGTTTGCCTTTAGCCTAGCTTCTCGCTCGCTGCCTATTAGCTCTATACCAGAGTATTAATGGGATATTTGCTTTCGTTAGGTATATAGAGGAAATAGGTTATCGGTGCCCCGGTAGGTCTCGTGCGCTCGCTCGGCAGTAAGCTCATAATTAATGGCAATGTTGCCGTTTCCTTCCTCACTGGGTGCTATTTTCACACTCAGAAATTAAATGGGAACATTATTTGTTATCTTACGAATATCTTTCAAATTTAGTGCTTCGCGCTCGGTAAAGCTCTTTTAGAAGACATTCAGCAACCGACGTCTTCACGAATCACTAATGACACTCGTCCGTTGTTAAGATTTATGCTTGCTGCTTTTAATTCCAGAAAGAATAGTTGATTTGAAGATTCTTATTAAAATGCGTCCGTAGATTCACTGTTCTCACAAAGTCAGATAATTACAGTTCGGCAGCAAACTGACGTACCTATATAAACTGTAAGCAAACAAATTGAGGGATCACTTATCTATCTAAAAGTATAGAATATTTTTGCGAGAAGCCATTCAAGCGAATCTTATCTGCGAGATCGCGCCAAACTGAAGCGATAGAAGTTACACAGTGCTCACACTCGCCATCTCGGACCGGTAACGCGGCGGAGTTGTCCCTTCAGTCGCACGTCTTTTCGGGCGCGCCCACTTCCGCTTCTCGCTCCCACTGTCCCGGCTGCTACGATGGCTCGCGGCGTGCAGGTGAGGGCTACGACAGAGTTTTCAGCTCGAGCTGCGCCGCCAACTCGGCGGTGCGAGCTGCACTCTAACGCGCCTTGTTATCATATGCATCCTTGGACCGATTAAGGGTGCGCTAGCTGCCGAGCTCGGGAGACCGAAGCACACGCGCCCTTGTTTGCGCGGGCACTCGTCCGAGATTTCAAAATCTTGGCTGGTGCGGCCGGCGCGCGTGACCAGCCCGGCATCGCAATCGGCCCCGCTTTTCCGTTCTGCGCTTCGGTGCGAAGATGAGAGTCAGCGCCGGAGTGAACCGCGCCGCCCGAGGGGGCCCGCAGCAGCGCGGCTGCAGGCCGTAGCCGCTCGACGGTCTGCCGGCGTTCAGCTATGCACCTAAGCGTCGGTGCCAGCACGGTTGCCTCACGCCGAAGCCCGAGCGCGGCCCCCCCCCCGATGCTGCTGCTTCTTCTGCTGCTGCTTCTGCGCGAGCGAGAGATGTTACTGGCCGCTCGTGTTGCCCCGGTGCCGCTAGTTTTCAGAAAAAGGAGGTGGAGACGAGGGAAATGCAAGAGATCGCTGAGTGGACCTAGAAAAGATCCACGGGTTATTCAGTCCTGTTGAGACTCAACGGTAGACCGTTGGCCGTTGCTATCAACGGCCCTTAATTCTTCCCACTAAGATAGGATCTACACCGTTGCAAGGCACTACCGGGGATTTCCAGGTGAGATAGTAGGCGCTCAAGAAGGACTTGGTGATCAGAGATATAAGAAAGCCGAGTGATCCAGCAGAGCTAGAAGCTTCTACATACATCAACGTTCTCTAGACAGTCGTTGTATGCTCACTGTAGTGCTGATTCTATGGGCTGACGACGTGCTTGAAATCGTGACCCGAACTGACTTGCTAGGCTTGGTGTTTGAAATCAGAGCTACATTGGTCTGCCATCACTTGTGAAAGTGTTTGTGATTGGAGGGACAGAGGTGAGACTAGATGGAAATTGCTGAAGTTTTGCTGATCTAGTGTTGATTGGTTACGAGTGGCCTGAGATTAGGTCTCTTTGAAGGATGCTGAGACAAAATCTAAGACTGAGGACGTATTTGATATGTTAGCTATGGTTTTCAGAAGCAAATTTAGGCATATCAGCAAGAGTACTGCAGGTATAGGGGTCACTAGTACCTTAGTCTTCGACTAGGAGATGAAATACGAGATGAGCGAAGCAGAGCCAGGCTTTAGGGTGCACCTAAAGGTAGAGCTGGGAATGCTAGATGAAGAGTTTTGTGGGATGCTGCCCTGATGCCGGACACCCTGACTTTTTCCATCTTGCTTTTAAAGAAGCACCATCTCGGAGACAGTAGCGGAGGGGGTTAAATGACCACTGTACGTTATATTCTTTCCGCTGGGTGTGCATAGTGCAATTAACATAGAGGTAGTTTCTGCTTGCACTGGCAGCAGTATTTTACTTGACCCACTGTCTTTGCACGATTTGCCTGCAACCAGTTTGCTTAGGCGGTTACAGCATCGGGTGGCACGGTCGGTTGTGAGTCATTACAGTGGAGCTGACCAGCTAGAGCATGTGTGAGAGTGCACTTGCTTATTGTAACCTTTGGTCTTTTTGTCAGGCAACGTGTCATACCATGGTGTGCCATTCTACCCCAGCTTCTTTTTTTCAGGATGCCATTGCAATTGTTCTCGACACAGGCCCATCCATGGCAGATCTGTTTATGGGGAACTCGACGTATTTAGAAGCATCCATAGATATCATCAACGTATTCCTTCAACGAAAAGTAAGTCTTGCTTCGGCTGCTTTCCCATACCATGCTTTGCAAGTTGACGTGCGGCAGTTGCAGGTTTGGCAGCCCCCCCCCCCCGACACCGGTCTGTCGGTGAGGGAACGCAAAAGCCGCATCTACGCATGCAAAGTTACGGATCACCGGGAGCTTGCTGTATGTTTGCACTAGGTTTGAAGTAGTCAAGTCAAACATTTGGTATTTGGTAATGCTTTGCAACATCTGTAAAGTGCCTAGAGTGAGAGAGAGATTCAAATCTGAGAGTGCTATACAAATGTGTAATTATTATTATATTATTATTAAGTCGGCACTGTTTGAAGTTAGAACTAGTATCGTTATCGGTGCTGGATGCATCCGACCTTACTTGGCAACAGTAGAAATATCAGAACTGGATGGTTCCACTTGCCAGATAAGGTTAAATGTAAGAATCGCCTACAACAAAGCTAGTTCCGACTTCAGGCAGACTTGGGGATTTCTCGGATAGCAGAGAAATAGTAGAACAAGTGCAGCCTCCACCAATAGACGTGTATTCATGCACCAATCTACCTGCAAGTAACTGCTATTTTTGCAGCTGTAACTGTAGCAATTGAAGCAGCATAATGTATAGGCAGGAGAATGTAGAACAAGAGGTTTCGTGTGATTGAAAATGCAAATTCGAGTTACCTTAGGCAGTTATGTTGGGACAATCTAAGGTGAACTCGTATTGAACTCGTATTGATTTTTGAGTCTCTATGCACCACAGTGTTACCAACAGCTAGTTTTCTAGATCCACAAAAATGTCTCCGTGAGCTGGAGAGCCGACCGGGCAACCCCCCCTAAAACGCCAGTGACTCATTGCAGGCCTGCAGAATCGGGATACCAGTTATCATAACTTGACTGCCATCATTTTATAGCAGCTTTCACTGCATTATATTTAGGCATCAAAACTTATACTAGGGTTATTTGCTGGTCTTATCGCACAGGAGGTAGCATACCTGCTGTAGTTTTGGTCTGTCCTACCGGTGGGACTCCTCCGATGCCTCCGATTGTCCATCAAACCCCAGGACACTGTTATCCTTCCTTTTGTCTACTGTTATCCGCCCCTTAACTAGCACAACTGCTGACCTGGCAACAAACTTGCCTGCTACTCTACTCGGAACGTTTTCCAGTGTAGATGCAGCTTAACTATTTGCAAAACAAGACGTGTGTAAGCAAACGAAATTGGTTTGCACCACGTTACCGTTTTTCTGTCTCGATCCCACATTCCTGCTTTGACTTCACTGTCAATTCAAGCCTAAAGTCGTCTCCTTCCTTTTGCATGGTTTAACTTCTACGCAGCACTCAAAAGAGCACTGGCACTTTATGTTGCGCCCAGAATTGGACTCTTTTGATGCTAGAATTGCTCTGCTATTAGTTACACATGGGCCTATGGGTTTACACACCTTGTTTGCCGAGTTCTCGGCTGCTGCTGCTGCAAGCTGTCAAAGCCCTTCGCATGCAATTATTTGCTTGCACATGACCAGCAGATCCCACTTGGGTACCGAGATCGTTTTGAATTATTGTCACTATCACGTCCAGTTTTATTTGCTTTAAAATCAGAAGCCCTGGCAGCTTAAATAGAATAGCTACTGCAGCTTTTGCTCAGCACGATTAAAAGTGTATGATCCAATTTCGAAATTTTAGCTTAGTGACCTGGACATGGGTCATGACACTTTTTTGTGGCACGTACATAATAGCCATCGTAGATGGTTTTTCTCAGCTATTCTCTATTTAATAGTGGTAACAGTAAAAAATGATTGTCTATCATTTGTATACAGTGCCACAAGAGAACCAAATCGCTTTATAGGCTCTTTGCTTAGGCTGAGCAGGACACTTATCACCGATTAATGACAGTAACATGAACAAAGGACGATTTACGTGAATGAAGCATACCCTGTGAGGCACAGGTGGTGTTTTAGCTTAGATTGAAATGCCATCAAGTCAGGGGATGTCGTGATAGCAGTCGTCAGAGAGTTTGAGTCTGGAGAATTCCTAGGAACTGCATGTACTGTCTTTAAAGGATCCAAGGCTGGTTAGATGCACAGCTAGCCCACTGGAGTCAAAACTGGATGGCTAAAGAGGTCATCCGACGAGTGAGCAGTTCAGAGATAAGTCGGAGCAAGAGAATGAAGGATCTTTGAGTGTTGTAGGATCTTAAAGTAAATATGCTGCTTCATTAGGAGTCAGGCAGAAGCTGCCTGCTACGCCGGTCTCCCAGACAAGCCTGGATGCCGAGTTTCTTAAAAGCTGTATTGCATAGGTGGTACGTACTGTACAGTATGCAAATTATATTGCACACATGAATTGACCTCTGTGTGCTTAGGCATGCTGACACTGTCCATTTTATCACTTACCAATTCACATGCTTATTTTTCAGCAAATTTAAAGTGCCTAGAAAAAGGTTTTTAGTTCTCTTTGGGAGATTTACAAATGTCTTATTATAATAATAATAAAAGCGCTACAGCATGTCAAATTCTCTCAACTCCCTGGCTGCATGTATTGATGACATCCGCACATGGATGGCAGCAAACTTTTTTAAATTGCATGATGATAAAATCAACTTAGTATGGGAAAACCGGGAAAACTAGGTGTGATTCAGAAATTAGAAAACCTAGCGATTAAAATCTTCTCTGCCAGCATATCTCTTGTTGGATCTGCACGAAATCCAGGTGTCATGTTCCAAAGTGACTATTCATTAGACAACCACATCAGATCCACAGTCAAGTCTGCCCACTTTCAGCTACACGGCATTGCTAAAATTTGGGCTTGTTTAGACAGGGATAGCACATCAAAATTGGTCCATGCATTTGTGACACCCCGTCTTGACTTCTGTAACTCAATGCTTGCTGGCCTACCGGCCTACAAATGGTGCAAAACTGCAGCTAGGCTTGTCTGTCGTGAGCATCTCAGTTGCCACATAACACCACTTCTCACCGACCTGCACTGGCTCCCAGTCAAGCAACGCATCGACTTCAAGGTTTTGTCACTTACTTTTAGGTCCCTTCATTCTTTGGCTCTAGCCTACCTATCAGATCTACTCACCTACCAGGCCAAGCATCGTACCTCAAGCTTTTCGGAATCTAATTATTTACCTATACCTTATGCAAACTTATAATACTATAATAATGATAATAATGCACTTGATAAAGCGCCCTCAGAGAACTCAATCTCTGTCTAGGCGCTTTTCATTTGCTGCAAAGGGAAACAATTGAATGGTGAGTAATATCATGCTTGATAAACAACATGAATAACATGGTTAGGGGTGACATGCACAGGGTCAGCATGTAATGTGGTTAGTGGCAGCATGAACAGTGTCAGCACGCATAAGCACGTGAAGGGCGAATCACAGGGACCCACTAAATGCTGTCCTAAATAGGTGTGTTTTTAAGTTCCTTTTAAATGTGGTCAGGTCAGGGGATGTTCTGACGCAGGTCGAGAGGGAGTTCCAGGCTTTGGGAGCATATGAACTAAATGCACGGTCTCCAAAGGATTTAAGGTTTGTACGAGGTATTCGTAAACTTCAAATCCTTTGGAGACAGTGCCTTTAGTTTGTATGCTCCCAAAGCCTGGAACTCACTCAACTCCCTACTTGCGTCACGACATCTCCTGACTTGACCACATGTAGAAAGAAACTAAAAGCGCATCTGTTTATCACAGCATTTAGTGGGTCCCTGTGATTTTTCCTTTATGTGCTTATGAGTGCTGACACTGTGCATGCTGTCACTAACCGTACTTGCATGCTGACCCTGTGCATGTCACCCCTAACTATGTTATTCTTGTTGTTCGTTGAGCATGCTACCACTAACCATTTGATCGTCTTTCCTTTGCAGAAAATGTAGAGTGCCTAGAAAGAGATCTCTGAGTGAGCTAAATCAAATTTATTATTATTATTCTTATGATTAATTATTACTTCTGCTCTAATTTTTTGAGACAAATGCTGTTCAACTCTTGATGATGGTCGTACCACGGTGCTTTCAGTTGGAAGAGCAAAGTCTGTTATTACAGCTATACATATCAGGCATGCTATGAGGAGTTTGGTTAATCATCGGTTAGCTTAAGAAAATTGGTCGTCACCCACCATCAAATGTCTTCAAGGCATGCATTCAGTTTGTCAGTCGTTGCTGACGATTCAGCTGGTTTAATTACAGGTACAGCTGGGTGTCGTTCTCATAGCAGGTTGCCATTGCCATAGGTCTTGATAATTTCCCCCCCCCCAAGGGCTCGGTATAAGCGAGGAACTGCAAATGGCCGAAAGCAGAGCCCTTCGTATGTTAAGTTGGCAGAAGCACGGCTAAGAGTAGCTTGGGATTTTAGTGACTAGCAATTATCTGACGATTTTGACTGTTGTGTAACCATGGGTTGCATCACACCAATCCACTTTCTGGATATCCTTCTCGTTGGAATCCTGCTTCGTTGCGCTAAATGATCCTGCGAGTGCCAAATTTGAACTTGCCGAGGCACATTTGTCTTGATGGTTTTGGTTCAGAGAGCTGTTTTTGGACGTTCAAAACCAAAGTGGCTTGAAAGTGGCAGATTATATGTAATACAATAATAAAAGCAAAGGGTTTAGTGCTGAAAGTTTAACTAATGCTCAGCGCATTTAGAGCTGTCGATTATTCCAATGCCAGTCTTAATTAAGCACCGAATAGATTTCCAGATCCTCTGTGTGGCTTACAGGTCGCTTGAGTCGTTTGCAGCAGCCTGTGTATCTGTATCTACCCCCTGGCTCCTCAAGTATGCTTTCGAACCACCCAGTCATTCCTCAGTATCTAAGAATCTCCCTGTCCTCTCACACTAAATTGAAATCTTTTGGTGATTGAGCCTTCAGCTCGTATGCACCGATAGTCTGGAACTTGTGTCCTGCTGCGGTAGCCACCTGAAATGAGCTTCCATCATTCAAGTCTCAGCTAAAGACGCGTCAGTTCCGGTCAGCTTTCCCTTTGCCGAGTGAACATGTCTTTTTTGTTCGTGCTTGAGTTGCATGCTTCATAGATAAAGATCATACTAACCGATTGGCCTGAGTATCTTCTTGATTGCTTGAGTATGATGGCCTAAGCATAGTCGAATTTTGGTTATTGATTCTTCTGTAGCACTTAATAGAGATTTAGTTTCTAAGGATGCTATAAAGACGATTTATTACAATATATCGTTAATAATATTGGCATTATTCTTGATATTGATTGGAACATGCCTATTGTTTGGTAGATCATTCTGTCTTAGCAAATTATCTGCTTAGTCCTGCAGTGACTGTCTTTCGTTTGGCAGCAATCTGTTAACTCCTTTGTGTTGGTCAAGGACTGGGGACGTCAGATGTATGCCGATTGTGTGATCATTTCAGGTTGCATGACATGTGAGTGATTCTCGTTTTAGATTTTTCAGAACTCGAAAGACGAAGTGTGCGTGGTGTTATTCGGGACGGAGCAAACTGCTAATCCCTTGTATAGTTCGGGTAATGACAGTTATGGTAACATCACTGCTGCACAAGAGCTGAGTCCAGTCACGTGGCAGTTGTGCCAGTACATTCAGAACGACGTAACTATAAGCAGTGTGAATGGTGACTGTATCCTTTGATAGCTGTTATGCCTTCAGATGCTGCTAAGATTTTCTGCTCTGCACAATCAGGTTGTAGGACATTTCCCCCCTGAACATCCCCCCCCGAAATTGCCCCCCCCCCTGGTGGACCCTAGGACATTTCCCCCAACATTTCCCATAGAACATTTCCCCCTATGTTGATGAATGTTTAACTAAGAATACAGATATATATATATATATATATATATATATATATATATATATATATATATATATATATATATATATATATATATATATATATATATATATATATATATATATATATATATATATATATATATATATATATATATATATAATGTAGTTCACCCTCTATTAAAATAAAATCAAATCAGTATAATTAGAAGAATGGAAGGATGGTTTCTAATGGAACTAGCAGCTGTGGTTGCAGCGGTGGCAGCAGTGGCAAGCAGTACAAAAAATATATATAATTCATTTGTATAGCACCCCAAGAGAACTAAATCTCTATTCAGACGCTTCAAAATATGCTCAGGGCTCGAGCCCACGACCTCAGCCAAACCTTAGTCGGGGCGAGCACGTTAACCGCTGGACCAACCCAGCTCGGCTACAGTTCGGTCCCGCTAGACGCCGCCAGGCACGTGTTCGTACCCGTAAAAGCAGGCGCACGCTACTGTGTGCCGCCTATTCCTGCAAATGAGCCCTAAGCCTCAGAGGTCTACCAAGTATAACTCGAGCTCAAGAGATCTAGCTACGCCCTAATAATAATAATAATAATAATAATAATAATTCACTTGATAAAGCGCCCTCAGAGAACTTAATCTCTCTCTAGGCGCTTTACATTTGCTGTAAAGTGAAATGCAATGGAATGGTAAGTAAAATCATGCTTGAAAAACAAACGAAATGAATAATATGGTTAGGGGTGCTGTGCACAGGGTCAGCATGCAAATGTGGTTAGTGGCAGCATGCACAGTGTCAGCACGCATAAGCACATCAAGGACGAATCACAGGGACCCACTAAATGCTGTCCTAAATAGGTGTGTTTTTAAGTTCCTTTTAAATGTGGTCAGGTCAGGAGATGTTCAGGTCGGGAGGGAGTTCCAGGCTTTGGGAGCATATGAACTAAATGCACGGTCTCCAAAGGATTTGAGGTTTGTATGAGGTATTTCTAGACTGTTGGATTCCGAAAAGCGGGCGGTACGATGCTTGGCCTGATGGGGTAGTATATCTGACAGATAGGCTGGAGCTATAGAATGAAAGGACCTAAAAGTGAGCGACAAAACCTTGAAGTCAATCCGTTGCTTGACTGGTAGCCAGTGCATAATACACACTAATTAAAGCATGGGATACAAGCAAGTGGATTTATGTATAATATTTAATATATATATATATATATATTTAATTCATTTGTATAGCGCCCTAAGAGGACTTAATCACCATTCAGGTGCTTCACATGTAATGTATCTCCGTCTGTAACTCCACAAAGTCATAAAGACCATGTGGGTGTTACGTAGGAGAGTTTTCTATAGCGCACTCACAGCCTAAGTGGCTTTCGGTACACATTCGGTAGCCAACAGACTTCGTCTCACGCAATAAAGAGAAAGTGGGAAGCATAGCAGAGTTAGGAGAGCAGTTGAGGTAGTGAGTAGCATAGAAGTAGCAGCTCAGGACTGCTGAAAAAGATGTGCCGTAGTCGGCAGTTGGAGAGTAGATGTCGTTGAGTAAGAATTGTTGAAGCGAGTTCCACAACCTAGGACCTGCAGAGCCAAAGCTTCTGTCGCCAACTGTCTTTAAGCGGAGGAATGGGACAGCTAATTTATTGTCCACACAGGACCTGAGGGCACGAACAGGCTGAAACTGATGCAGCAGTTCAGCTAGGTACGAAGGAGCCAAGCCGTGGCGGGCCTTGTGGGTCTGCGTAAGAACTTTGCTCTGTATCCTTTGCTCAACCGACAACCATCCTAGCTCTTTCAGCAAAGTAGACACATGCTCAAACCGCTGGGACTTGAAGACTAGCCTTGCAGCCATATTCACAATTCGCTGCAGTGGCCTAATAGCTTTCTATGGCAGCCCAGCCAAAAGGGAATTACAATAATCAAGCCGAGACAGAACTAGAGAGCTAGTTAAATTTTTTACAAGTCACCGTGGGAGACAGCTCCTAATCTTGGATAGGGATCGGATGTGATGGCTAGCTGTTGAGGCAGTCTTCTGAAAGAAGCTTTTGAAATTGAGGCAGCTTTCGAACACGACACCTAAATTTCGAGCACGTGGTGATGGTCGCACAATAGCATCACCTATTAGAACAGCAAAGCCTTTTAATCCAGCCACATGCTTAGGGTGTCCTATGAGCAGCAGTTCGGTTTTATCATAATTTAATTTCAGGAAGTTTTCTGACATCCAGGATCGAATATCTGCAAGGCAAGCATTCAGTTTCTCAGTTGCTGCAGCAGATTCCGACGGTTTGAATGACCCGACGGTTTGAATGTGCCTCGGGGCTCGAGCCCGCGACCTCAGCCAGACCTTGATGTCTGGGCGAGCACCTTAACAGCTGCACCAAATCAGCGCGGCCCAGCGCCATTGGCCGCCCGGCAGCGACCGGTGCGGCGTCACCGTTTGGCAGAGGCAGCGGAGGCGAAGCCCACCCTAAACACTAAACCTTAAATACTAAACCATAAACTCTAAACCCTAAGCACTAAACCCTAAAACCCTAAACACTAAACCATAAACACTAAACCATAAAAACCCCAAACTCTAAACCCTAAAACCTCTAAACCCTAAAAACTCTAAACCCTAAACCCTAAAATGCTAAACACCCTAAACACTAAAACCTAAACCGTATAGGGGGAATGTCCTACCCAGAGGGGAAATGTCGGGGGGGGGGACATCCGTGGGAGTGGAAGTGTCTGTACCCCTCACAAGCATACACATTAATCCTAAGGGTGGCTATGATAATGATCGAGATTATGCAGAAACAATACGCTTAATAAGGCAGAAACAACAATAAGCTGAATCAGGTGCATTCATGATGACAAGTGGGTTGCAGAATGTTTTTCTATCAAATAGTTCTACCTTGATCATTGTTTTTCCTTCATGTCTTGGTTTAGTTGTCGATGCAATCGTTGTTGCCATGGATTATCTGGTTCGAGGCACTCGGTAAGTTATGGTCATCGAGCTGGGCTGCTTGCCAATTGACTGCTGACTCATAGGCATGCAGTCTGTTATTAATCCGAGTAGTCTGCAGAACTTCATGACAATTAACTCTGGCTAAGGAAATGGACCAACATCTGGTGTTGTTGGATGTGAGTTTGCTAATTTGATTTGATATCGGTCACATTATGGAGGGGATTTTTGCTGCTCGATTGGTTAAGTAAGCCTGATTGCTGTAAACCAGAGCTGACTGCTCATTAGTTGATAAAGGTATCGGAGCGCGTACTGGTTGCTGTGAAGCTTTCCAGCAGTTTTAGCAGTCTTCTTTTCGCAGAGGAAAGAAATCGTTTGAAAAAGGATCAAAGCGTATTATGCTTCTATCCAACTTTGGGGGACCTTTTGGTGACGACAACATTGGCACCATTCTGGCCAACATGAAGAAGGAAAGCATTGAACTCAATGTCATGTAAGTTGATCCATCTATGCGTGTTCGGCTGCCAATGCTATGCATGCTGGGCACACCACTACCAGTAATTGGCGGCCATGTGCAATTCCTCCCGATTTCAAATTGAGTCTGCCCGTAGTGAGGTGTGGCACGATATTTCAAGCAATCCTTATGCTGCATTAATGCTCTACCAAACTGAGACCTGCTTCATTTTCGACAGTTTCTTTTTACTGCATTTTTGAATGACATCCTTAATGTTCACATGTGGTAAAGCATTATTTGGGGTCGAATTGGGGGGCCGGCCAGTGCTCTCTATTCCTCCCCCTTCCTGCTGAAGGGGGTAGCTATTTAATTTTATTTTATTTAAAATTTAAGAGTGGCAATGGACCAAGCGCTGTGTATCACCTTATAGCTAGCGCAGTTAAGCATGTGGTTATAAAAGGGAACCATCACACCTAGGTACCCGTCATGGGCCAATCCGAAGGGCCATGTGAGGCAACATGGCTATCCAACACGACCGTCACTTTCCGCGAATGGCTGCCCCTGTGAAGGTCAAAGTCTGGGCCCTCCTTGGCTTAATTCTTGTAGCGCCTATACGGTATAGCCACCTTCGGTGATCTGGCTGCCAGCCGATCGTTCTTGTCGTCGCGAGCTTCTGGGCTAGCTTGCCCGTGCTTACCGTGTTTGGAGTGCTGCATGGCTTCCGGCTGAGCGTGACACAAGTGGAAGCCCAGCACTCGGAATGGCGGCTTGATGCTGCTGCTGCTGCATATCGATCGATGTGTGCAGCCGTCTGCGTGTCCGTGGAAAGCAGTAGCTGGCGGCAGCGTGTCTTTTTCCGTATAAGCATGCACATCCTAAGGAAGGCCCACAGACCGCTGCCGCTGCCGCTGCTGCCGCTGCCGCTGCTGCCGCTGCCGCTGCTGCTGCTGCCGCTGCCGCCGCTGCCGCTGCCGCTGCTGCTGCTGCCGCTGCCGCTGCTGCTGCTGCCGCTGCTGCTGCCGCTGCCGCCGCCGCTGCCGCTGCTGCCGCTGTTGCTGCTGCCGCCGCTGCCGCTGCTGCCGCTCTTCTTCTTCGGAGGTCGGTCAAATGGAAGAGTTGCTGATCTGCTATGACTATGGTGGTGAAAGCATGCCAGAAGAGGTCACCTTTTTTTGGCATGAGGTCTTAGGGCAGTGCTTGCTTGTTGTGTGCCTGTAGGGACTCGCGGGCGACAGTGGCACGACGATGAATAACGATGAATGGCGATGCCCCCAAAAGCGCATTGTAGTAATGATGACAGAATTGTATTATATGCTGACGAAGCAAATGAAATAAGCGGGCCGTACCGTACTGGTGGTCGAAGCTGCCATGTGTGCTGCTCCGGAGCATGTAGCGATAAGAAAGAAAAAGAGTGTGTAGCGTGCGTACAGGCCGACACACAGGCAAAAAGCGAATTGCACGCCTAGGATAGGTCACGTGATGGCATTGAGCAAGCCCGTTTGGTGGGCGTAAGTTCGGCTGGGGGGGGGGGGGTGCAGAACCACGTGATGGCGATGACATGCCCGCATGACTAGGTGTGTCGAGCAGCCACTGAAGAAGGAGGCTTCCACACACTAGGTAAGGCGGTTGCTTTCACGACCTTGGTCGAATGGTCGTGGGTTCGATTCCTGCGGTGGGCGATTCTTTATCGCCACTGCAAGCGGTTGTGATAGCCGTAAAGGCTCTTCTGTCGCTATACAAAAGAGGCTGTTAAATCAGCTAGGATTTATTTATTTATTCCTCATGCTCGTCTTGTGGAACCAGCCGCCTGAGGCAGTGCAGCTTTCGTTGCTGACCCTGAGTCACTCACTTCCTGTACTCGTCGGCGTCCGCAAGCGCTGTGGCTATTGCTTGCAGCATCGACGCTCTGCCGAACGTTGCATTCAGCCTCGGACGCTCGGGTCCGTCGTGGTTGCTGCTCATGATTCTCTCATGTTTCGGTTGCTCGTCGAAGCGGTCCCTCGTCGGTTCACGCTGACACTAAGCTGAGAGTGGACTCGGCGGCTGCTGATGACGATGGCAGTCAGGACGACCGGCCTGGACCGTCGCGGCGATCACGTCATGGCGGCACCGGACAGGCTTCGAGCTCGTCTGATGACAAGCCGAAGAGCGCGCAGCAGCTGCGCGGAGAAGGGATGATCGCCGGCATGCTGGCAGAGCTGGAGGAGGGCAGCGTGTCCTACTCGTTCAGGTTGGCGTGCTGATGCAGCTCGCCGCGCCTCCGAGCCATAGTCTGATCACTGAGCAACCCTGCAGCTTATCTTCCCCGCTAAGAGATGCGGTGGCGGCTTAATGAAGAGCTCTTATAACAGGGATGCCATGGCGGCTTTGACCTTTTTTGAGTCACGTGGGAAGACCTCGACGCCGTGGCATGCAGACCTGCAGATAGGGAAGAGCTTGAAGATCGCCGTTTCTGGATTCAAGCTGGTAGGTCGGCAAATTTCGGAGGCATTTCACTCGTTCGTTGGCTGCAAGCACCATGGCCCGTGACAGCGGCTCGCGCTGCCCCGCGGTGCGCTCACGAAGGCATGCTGTGGGGAGGGTAAGGGCCTGCGCAGCATACAGAGGTCGACCTCGAGCTCGGCTCCGCCCACTCGGTCCTGTCGTGCGGGACGGGCCGAGGGCGAAGGGCCGTTGCCGATCCGTGCAGGGCTGCCGCTCTCTCCTTTCCTGTCGCTGGCATGTCGCGAGCCGTCGGCTAGCGCCTCGCCTGCGCCCTGATTGATGACGGCCATGCGTGCGGCAGGTGAAGCGAGAACCGCTGCCAACTTTCAAGAAATGCGTGGCAAAGGACCCTCAGGTGGACGTCGAGAGTCGCACCGACTTGCATCTGAATGACGAAAAGGAGACTGCCGTGGAGAGAGAGGATCTTGTTAAAGGTGACAGGCTGCTGGGCGGCCGGCCCATTTCTCCCCTCCCTCCCCTTCCCCCTCCTAATCCTTCTCCACTCGACCGACCAGCGCGGCTCGTGCCCGAGTGCCTTCGACCTGTCGCAGGCGCGCACGCACAAGCTGCCGGCATTGTCGAAGCGGCTGTGGCCTCTGCCCAACTGTACGAGTGGCCGATGAGCCGTAATGGCTCACTAGGTAAGGCTGTTGCTTTTCGCGACCTCGGCCCCGAGGTCGTGGGTTCGAATCCTGTGGTGGGCGATCCTTTATTGCCACTGCAAGCGGCGGTGATAGCCGTCAAGGCTCTTCTGTCGCTATAAAAAAGAGGCTGTTAAATCAGCTAGGATTTATTTTTATTTCTTTTTATCCTGCTCGCGTGTCGTGCAGGGCATCGCTACGGCACGGATCTGGTGCCATTCACGGAAGACGATCTGGCCAACATGAAGTACAAGTGCCCCGAGCGATGCTTGTCCGTGCTCGGCTTCACTAAGCGGGCGCAGGTGAGTTCGCCATCACCCCGCTGCCTCCTACTGCATCAGCTGCGACAAGACTTCCCGCCCCTTCCCACCAGTCATGCATGCTGCTTGCAGCCCCCACCTTCCCCTCCCCTCCCCCTTCAACTCTCCTCCACCCCTTCTGTGCCTTCTCGCCTGCTGCAGTTCGTCGGACTGCTAGCGGGAGGCCATCTTGCCAAACTGATCGTCACGCTCTGCCCACTGCTGTTTCCTTCTTTTTTTGTTGCTGCAGATCAAGCAGCAACACTACCTGGGCGATGGCGTGCTCATCATCTTGCCCAGGAAGGATAACAAGGTTAGGCTGCTAAGCATGCTTTTCGTGTCTCTGCGTGTCCCCCTTCCGGTAGCGCTCCGGTGATGCCTATGAGGTGATACTCTTTAGGCTGACGTTCTGCTGTTGCCTGAATTGTTTCCGATACAGTTGCAGTCACCGGTGTCTGCTCTTTCTATATGTGTCCTCCGTTCTTCCGAGTCTTTTTACCGTTGCCGTAGCTGCCCGGTATGACTGCTCTGCTCTGCTCTCTGAAAGGCAGTCTTCTCAAGCAAGCTGTGGTCACCATTTCAGAGAAGCGACGAAGCGCACGCCCTACCGCACCCCGACTGAGGAGCGCTCTTTCTCATTTGCTAAAGAGCCCTGTGCATAGGTAGTACTGTGGCATGCTGACTGACTTACACTTTTCATGACTTAGCGGGTCGCACTATTCCTAGTCTAGCACATTGCTAGTCCAGCTCATTCTGTGAATGCTATTGAACTTTCTTTATATGCCACGTGGAGTCAGGAAGCAGCCGTTTCTCAGGCACAAACCACTCGACCTTCTCAGAGGTAGCTGTTCATAAGGAGACTGTAGGGGCATGTCGGTTGGCAATCCTACTTGTGCTCTCCATCGGGTCGATGCCAGTGGGATGGTGGGAGCAGGTGGTGGTGGTGGTGGTGGTGGTGGTGATGACCACAGTCCATCTGCCGTGGCCACCACCCCCCTATTGTCCGTGCACCCAGGGCTCAAGATCTAGATCAAGGTCAAGAGCCCAAGATCTGGCAGCAGCCAGCACTTGGTATGGGCCAGATTGGCCAGCAACTTATGTACCATGAAGCAGAGCCAGCTGCCAGGTGTTGATAGGTACACCCCGATGTAGCAGTCCGATCTTTAACCAAGCTGTGCAAAGTCAAAGGAAGTGTGTAGAGCTGTGAGCAAATGTGCAAAGCACACTTTATGCGCGAAGGCTTAGGAAAGGGGGCTCGGGGCAGCACTTCTGGTAGGCAAACCAGGCAAGGCCTACACACGCCCCTTTAACCTCTGCAGTGATCGAGTGGCTTAGAGAAGGTGAAGGTCGAGCACCCCATTTTATATATATATATATATATATATATATATATATATTTATATATATATATATATATATATATATATATATATATATATATATTTATATTTATATATATATTTAATTCATTTGTATAGCACCCCAAGAGAACTTAATCTCTATTCAGGTGCTTTACACGTGCCTTGGGGCTCGAGCCTACGACCTCAGCCAGGCCTTGGTCGGAGCGAGCACCTTAACCACTGGACCAATCAGCTCATTGAACGTTCAGCCCGTCTTGAAAATCTTCTGTTTGTATCTAATCGAGCTCGGTCAGTGGACGAAGTGGTTTGTCAACTAGCTGCAACTTGGCTGCACTAGCGAGCTGTCGGCGCCACGCTTGCCAAGCCAAAAGCAGCTCTAGCATGCAGGCAGAGCCGGAATGGGGGATGGTGAATCTGCCTTAGGTGGAGCCGTGCAAGCTATATCCCGGAGATTCCACCTGGATGGCGCCGGACTATCGCCAGATTTAGAAGCGCTCTGGGTAGAGCGATGCACAAGCAGGATGTGCACACCCTTGGGGCCATTACTCGGTGGGGGCCTGCGTGGCCCCTCTAGGGTGGGGCTGAGGCCATGTCTCGTCAGTGTAGCCAGCTTGCAGGCCAGCTAACAGCTAGCAGCCGACAGCCGACGGTGGCCGGTAACATGGCACCTGCTCGACAGCTCACCAGCCAGAGCAGTGAAGGTCGGCTGCGGTGCTCACGTGCTCGTGCACGTGCTGCGCGTGCACGAGCTTCGCTTCCCGCCGTGCTTGCCAGTCCAGCGCGGCTTCAACGCGCCTGTCAGTGAGCCCGACGCCATCTTTACCTTGCTGCCGCACGGCTCAGGCCGCTTTGTTTGGCCGAGCAAGCTGCCATCTCGAACGAGCCTCCGACTTTCTCCCTCACCTGAGCGAGTGACACTCACATCACGCTCACCGTGCGCTCGCTTTCGCCTTGCAGTCGGCCGCTGTCGCCCTGTCGGCGCTGGTCAGTGCTTTGTACGAGACTGGCATGGCTGCCGTGGTTAGGCGAGTCTACAACAAGAACTCGGCGCCTTACATCGGCTGCCTATTGCCGTACACTGACTCGGAGTACGAGGTAGGTACGGCGCAATTCTGGTCCTTCGTTGCCAGAATGCCGAGCGAGCGCTGGGCGTTCTGTGCTGGCAGACCCGCCTCTGACGCCAGCTTCGTTCCGTGAAGCTGCAGTGATGAGTCCGGTTGGGCGAGCACGATGAGTCGTGGTTCTCCTTGGCCCTGTGCAGGACCGGTTAGTGTCAGCATGCAGGCGCCGTCGCAGTGCTAGTAGGGAGATCACTCGAATGTCGCCGTGGCTGTCTTGTGCACTCGGTGGGCTCATCCGATCCCGCGTCGTAAGCTTACTTAAGCTGCGAGTGTGATCTTTGCTCATCGATTGGCTGCTCTCATTTGCAGGCCGTCTGCTTGCTGAGTCCTCAGGACCGAACCGTTTCTTCTCCTAATTGCTGCTTTATTTATGCCCTACCATTGCTGGTGTTACCACGTAGGTTCCTCTTCCTGAATAGCTCTCTTTTTTCCTTCCACCAGTCATGTATTCATTTTATGAGCTGGTTCTTATAGTCAAACATTCGTTGTCTTCCCTGCTGATAAAAAAAAACGTTTACTGGTAATCGTGGGTTGACCGATGGATTCATTTGATTCACTCGTTTGATGTGTCAGTGAGGTATGCTATATTTTGGCTTAGCCTATCGTATACTCGCCGGTCCTACTAAACACTGTGCTTTGTAGAACGTTTGACATGTCTCAAGCTTCTCTAAATCGGCTTAGGATTTTTCACTGGTCAACATTGTAACTCGTAATCCGTGTCCAATTCTTGCTTATTTTAGTGCCTGCATTATGTAGAATTACCATTCTCTGAGGACCTGAGGTCTTTTACATTTGGCTCCCTGCCTTTGCAAGACTCAGTTGGAATCAACAAGCAGTATGCACCAACGGGTAAGCATTGTTATTCATAGGGGTCTAAGGAATTCCTCTTTTTGGAGCATTAACCGGAGGTAGGGAAGGGAGAGAGACAGACAGATACAGAGATAGATAGATAGATAGATAGAGAGAGAGAGAGAGAGAGAGAGAGAGAGAGAGAGAGAGAGAGAGAGAGAGAGAGAGAGAGAGAGAGAGAGAGAGAGAGAGAGAGAGAGAGAGAGAGAGAGAGAGAGAAGAATCTATGCCAGAATATAGTCTATGCACACGCTAAGTTAACTGGTGCATGATGGTACGGTTGCCTCCAAAAATCAATTCTGTTCAGCATTAGTGATTCAGGATTCTGTTGCGTTTCATGTTTCATGCTATTACGAGTAAATGGATGAATGCATTGTTCTATTGTTCCTCTGGATGCATGGGGCACAACCGTGATTTAAAGATTCCAAAGTTTCAGTTTTAACTTGCCGATTTGATTAAATCCCATCTGTACTTTTACAGGATTTCTCAATCTACTAAGAACTGGGCACGTGGGTTTGATCTTAAGAGTTGACTGGCAATCTGGTTTGATCTTTAGAGTTGACTGGCAATCTTTGGTGCCTGAAGCCAACGTTTTACTTGGTTTTCAACTCTAACCGGTATCACCCCATGTGTGATTAGATAGTAGCAGTGGTTCCTGTTGGCCTGCAGACTTATGAAACAAGCAAAAGTGTCGAGTTTGATGGTCTGAGATAAGAAATTCGTACAATGAATAGAGAAAAAGTCTTGATCATAATTAAATAAAAAACTTCTGATAGTGCCTTGGAAAACATTTCCTTAGAGGTCTGACTCACTTAGCTGCCCACCATCTCTAAATAATTAATTTGTAATTGCTTAGTAGCCCAATATCAACATGATGCAACACCCAAACAGTAGCTAAGCACCCGGTGCTGCAATCAAACACAGTGGCCACTGATTGTCCAGCAAGTGGGCGTAGGAGACTTTCCGACTACCAATGTGCCCCCAGCAGAGCTCGAGCAGCAGCAGCTGTGAAGCCAGAGTAGCCTTTGTGCTCCAAGTGTTCTCTGACTCCTCAGTTTTGGGCAGGGGTATGCTGCCAAGGACAGATCTGTCATGCTACCACCCAATGAGCTTTCTTGACAGGCTTGTTCTGTTGGGCATTGTCGAGCCTTGTGATTGTGATGGCCTTGTGATTCTGCTCGCTCTGTCGGGGGGGGGGGCAATGAAGTCTCTCACGGATAAGCGATTAAGGGATGCTTCAATGCGAGCATCGTTCATTAATATTTTACACTCAGTGGTTCCTATTGGCTATCATTCCCACAGATAACAATGCTGTTGCCCAAAAGCAGTCGAGCGTTCACGGATTGCTAGTGTTTTGCAGTATGTTGGTGTGAACATTCGGGTTCATAATGCCAGCAATGTGGTGCTGTGCTCTAATAATATAACCATAATAAAATAATAAAATAATAATACCTGCTCCAAACGTGTCGAGCTCACTTCTGTATATATTTACATTGCAACGACATATGGTCTCCGGCTGCCGACTGTGGCACATCCTGTCCTGTCCTGGCACAGCCGTCCTGAGCTGCATCTCTCATGCTACTCATATCATCTATCCTTATATTATCTCTATCCTATAGGATACATGCTACTTCCTCGACTTTCCTCCTGACTCAACGTTTCCTGCTTGTCACCTTCTGTTCGTTGCATATCGCCCTGGTTTGGCGGTTGAGGTGCTCGCCCCGACCAGTGTCTGGCTGAAATCGTCGGCTCGAGCCCCGTGAGATATGTGAAGCGCCTGAATAGAGATTAGGGATTTTTTAGGGTACTATACAAGTGAAGTATATTTTTTATGATCTGAAATCTGCTGGTTACCGTATGCCTACCGAAAAGCCGGCCCAGCTTTGAGTGCACTTTCGAAAACTTTCGAGCATAGAAACCACCAAGTCTTTGTAGCTTCGTGGAGTTACAGCCGGAGATCCATTATATTACAGCACAACCAAGCTTATATGTCTCCTGATTGTGCGACCCATCGTTTCCATTGCTTAGGACGTTACCCCTGAACTGAGGTGCTCGTAGCCTCAACAGCATCAGAATATGTATGTATGTATCTCCGTCAGTAACTCCACAAAGTCATAAAGACCATGTGGGCGTTACGCAGGAGTTTTGTATAGCGCACTCACAGCCTAAGCGGCTTTCGGTACGCATTCGGTAGCCAACAGACTTCGTCTCACGCAACAAAGAGAAAGTGGGAAGCGTAGCAGAGTTAGGAGAGCAGTTGAGGTAGTGAGTAGCATAGAAGTAGCAGTTCAGGACCGCTGAAAAAGATGTGCAATAGTCGGCAGTTGGAGAGTAGATGTCGTTGTGTAAGAATTGTGGAAGCGAGTTCCACAACCTAGGACCTGCAGAGCTAAAGCTTCTGTCGCCAACTGTCTTTAAGCGGAGGAATGGGACAGCTAATTTATTGTCCACACAGGACCTGAGGGCGCGAACAGGCTGAAACTGATGCAGCAGTTCAGCTAGGTATGAAGGAGCCAAGCCGTGGCGGGCCTTGTGGGTCTGCGTAAGAACTTTGCTCTGTATCCTTTGCTCAACCGGCAACCATCCTAGCTCTTCCAGCAAAGGTGACACGTGCTCAAACCGCTGGGACTTGAAGACCAGCCTTGCAGCCATATTCATAGTTCGCTGTAGTGGCATTATAGCTTTCTTTGGTAGCCCAGCCAATAGGGAATTACAATAATCAAGCCGAGACAGAACTAAAGAGCTAGTTAAATTGTTTACAAGCCACCGTGGGAGACAGCTTCTAATCTTGGATAGGGATCAGATGTGATGGCTAGCTGTAGAGGCAGTCTTCTGAAAGAAGCTTTTGAAATTGAGGCAGCTGTCGAACACGACACCTACATTACGAGCACGTGGTGAAGGTCGCACAATAGCATCGCCTATTAGAACAGCAAAGCCTTTTAATCCAGCCACACACTTAGGGTGTCCTATGAGAAGCAGTTCGGTTTTATCGTCATTTAATTTCAGGAAGTTTTCCGACATCCAGGATCGAATATCGGCAAGGCAAGCATTCAGTTTCTCAGTTGCTGCAGCAGATTCCGACGGTTTAAATGACAAATACAACTGAGTATCGTCAGCATAGAAGTGATATCCTATTCCATGGTCCTTAATCACTTTTCCCAGAGGTTGCATATAAATGGCCTCTTCCGGGTTCGTTAATACATAAGTATAACTATGCAGCTAGACTTGCCTGTCGTGAGTGTCACAGTTGCCAAATCGCACCACTTCTCGCCTACATGCACTGACTCCCAATCAAGCAGCTCATCGACTTCAAGGTTCTGTCACTCACTTTTAGGTCCCTTCATTCTCTTGCTCCGGCCTACTTATCAGAACTATTCCTCTAACAGGCTAGACATCACACTGCCTACTTTTCTGACTCAAGTAGGCTAGCTTTACCTCGTACGAACCTCTAATCCTTTGGAGACCGTGCCATTAGTTCGTATGCTCCCAAAGCGTGGAACTCACTCCCGACTGATGTTACTACAGCCACTGACTTGACAACATTTTAAAAGAAGTTTAAAACGCACCTGTTTACGGCATTTAGTGGGTCCTTCTGATTGGTCTTGGTGTGCTTATCCATGCTGACACTGTGCATGCTACAGTAACCATATTTTACACGTTGACACTGTGCATGTCACCACTAATCAAGGTCTGGCTGAGGTTGTGGGGTCGAGCCCCGAGGCATATGTGAAACGCCTGAATAGAGATTAAGTTCTCTTGGGGTGCTATACAAATGAATTACCCTAACCATGTTATTCTTGTTGTTTATCAAGCATGCTATTACTCACCATTCAATCGCGTTTCCCTTTGCAGCAAATGTAAAGCGCCTAGAAAGAGATTGGATTCTCTGAGGTTGCTTTATCGTGTATTATTATTATTATTATTAATCATTTGATCATGCTTCCCTTTCAGCATATGTAAAGTGCCTAGAAAGAGATTAAGTTGTTCGATGGTGCTACACACAGGTATTATTATTAATGTTAATATTATTTACATTATTTTGCTACCAGATAAAACACTAGATGAGTAACATACGTGTAGTATTCTTAATATGCATTTGGAGTGCTTCATATTAATTCTAATTCCTATTTGCAAAGGTCCAGATAATTGAATGCTAAGCCCTTAAATATTTAATCAAGTATTAGACTATAATTTTGACCTGCTCAGATTGCTGCTGTTCTAGTGCCTTTGTAGGCACACCTCCATAGCATGTGTTGCCGACGAACTAATCGACTAATGATATAGTTTCGTTTTCACTATAGCGTTCTAAAGCCCTGAGCTACTATAGTTTGTGGTGCAATGTCGTATGCGCATGCAGCCGTCGTTTTTTTTGATGGCAATTAATGTTGGCATGGCCTGGTTTCTATGCCCTGTAATTAATCTAACTTCTGTAGCTTGCAATTGTTGGCTTTACTATTCATCATTAAGGCAAGAGGTTGCTGAATCTGAAGCTTAGAAAATGAGACGTAACTTGATTGCAGTGGATATTGTTGGTTCTTACTAAGTCTAGCAAAATGTTCAAGCCTGAGGCGATTCTACCATTTTTAAAGCAACCAGGACTTAGCTTTGTGCTATTTTAGGACTTTCTAGGATTGCATCTAGAATCGTTCAAATAGAGCAGCAGGCTGCCGTATTGGGCTTGTATTTAAGATGCAGCTGTATCGTACGTTACGCTCCATACTGATAAAGAGGGATCGCCACGAGAATAAGCCACGAGAGTAAAGACAAACGCGCCCTTCTCACACCGTGCTATTAGCCACTCGGGTTTCAACCATTGGCCATCGTTTGAATCAGTTGCTATCAGGTCCCAATTAAAGGCCATGCCTCTCACGGTTGTGATCTACCGACTTCATCTGACTGTGTAACCTTGTTTCTGGAAGAGGTTTCGGAGTATCCCACTAAACCTTTTTCGTTATAGGCCTTCATTGGTTGGAGGAGACTTCGACATTCACGTTAAAAACCCTAGCAACAGTCAGGTCTGCTCATTTCTCTACTGTCCGGAGAACTTTGCTTTGGAACAGCACATTAATCATACCATTAATATCGGTGGCCATATCCTGGGTTTCGTTATCTCTAAGGATGTCTGCCCCTCCGACCTTGTTGTGTAACCGAAGACAGTCTCGAATCATTGCTCAGTCCTGTTTACTGTTCCTGTAACGTTGTACATGCAGAGTAATGTCGAGTTATCCAGCAACACAACTTAAAAAGCATTGACCCACATGCATTTTTGAAATATGTCTGTGATGCAGGTTTTCTTGATCTGCACCCAGACTCGGCCGACAGCCTCGATACTTTCACTGACGTAGAAGCTTGGAGTGCCCTTGACGAGCGTGCTCTTGTACATTTTGTCCGTGTACAGAGTTGAAGAGATTACTTTCAATTTGCTAGCAAACTTCAAAAGACTCACCGTGTTAAGCACAGGCTTGAGCACTGCTTTAAGAAGTAGGTCTGATGATCTAGCCAATTATAAAGACTTACTCTGCATCTACACCCGGAAGCTTAAAAAGCTAGGGCTTCTTTTTTCACTCGAAAACTGAAATCCTGCCAGTAAGGCACAAAACAGATTTTCAAGACTTGACGATTTGCTTGCCAACTCCTGAAAGTCTCAAAACCCCTCATGCTAACAGGTCAGCCGACAAATTATCAGCATTTTTCATGAAACATATTGCATGTATTCGTTCCGTCATAAAGCTATCTCCGACTAAGCAGTTGTTGAGTCGAAACCTGTGACCTTCCTTAAACGATTTTCTGAGGTTTCTGAATACGAAGTGGCTGCCTTAATAGAGTCTATTAAAAAGAGTTCATCCCCTGAAGACCCTATCCCATGCCCTCTGTGTTCTTCACTGGCAGACAAGCTTAGTCCATAAATCAGGTTTTTTATGTTTCTCTGATTTACGGGTTGTTCCCAAGTCCTATAAATCGGCCATCGTTAGATCGATACATAAAACCCTGGATTGGATCCAGAGGTTCTAGCAAACTATTACCCAGTTTACCTTCTTTCTTTTTATTCAAAGATTCATGAAAAGAATGTCGATAGGCAGCTTGTAGCACACATCGGAAATAATGACTCATCAGACAAATTTCAGTCACGATTCAAGCGGTACCACTCTACTGGAACTATTCTCCTCCGTGTAACCAATGACATCCTATGCTGAAACGATGCCGGGAATGTCACTGCCCTAGTGCTGCTGAATCTATTAGCTGCCTTCGACACTATTGATCACGATATCCTACATGAACGATTGAGAACAACGATCGGTCTGGCAGAAGAGGCACTGGCATGGTTAAAGTCATACTTTTCTAATCGTGTTCAATACGTGTCATGTGGGGGTCAGGTCTTATCCACCAGATCAGTCACCTGTGGTGTCTCACAAAGGTCTGTGCTTGGTCCTTTGCTGTTCTCTATGTGCACCGAACCTCCGAGAAAAGTGTATTTATTGTTTCAACCGTCGGAATCAGCTGCATCGACTGATAAACTGAATGCTTGCCTCGCAGAAATTCAGTCCCGTGTATCTGAAAATTTCCTTAAACTAAACGACAGTATAACCGAATTGCTACTCATAGGACACCTCAAGCATAACTAGTGGACTAGAAAAGTTTGCTTTTCTAATAAGTGATGCTTCTGTGCGACCATCGCCGTGTGCTCTGAATTTAGATGTCGTTTTCTTGACTACTGCCTAAATTTTGAAAGTTTAATTAAGAAGACTGCCTCCACAGCTAGCCACCACGTCCGATCCCTATATTGTATTAGGGACTGTTCAACTAGCTCGTTGATCTGTCTCGGCTAGATAATTGGACTTCCATTTTGGCTGGGCTAGCGATAAAAGCTATTAGGCTGCTGCAGCTGTTTAATGAATATAACTGCAAGGTTAGTTTAAAAATCCCAGAGGTTTGAGCAGGTGTCTCCTTTGCTAATGGGGCTTCGATTGCTTCCGGTTGATTAATGGATACAGAACAAAGTTCTTGCGCTGACCCATAAGACCTGCCATGGCTTGGCTCTTTCATACCTAGGTAAACTGCTGCACCTGTTTCAGCCTCCTTTGCCCTCAGGTCCTCTGTGGACAAAACTAGCTGTTTTATTCCTATGTTTAAAGACCGTTGGTGACAAGCATTTGCTCTGCAGGACCCTAGCCTTTGGAACATTGCTAAAATTCGGGCTTGTTTAGATAACGATACCACGTCCAAGTTGGTCCATGCATTCGTGACATCCCGTCTCGACTTCTGCAACTCACTGCTTACTGGCCTACCAGCATGTGCGATCAGGCGATTGCAGCTGGTGCAAAACTCGGCAGCTAGACTTGTCTGTCGTGAGCGTAGCAGTTGCCACATTACTCCACTTCTCGCCGACCTGCACTGGCTACCAGTCAAGCAACGGATTGACTTCAAGGTTTTGTCGCTCACTTTTAGGTCCCTTGATTATATGGCTCCAGCCTATCTTTCAGATATACTACCCCATCAGGCCAAGCATCGTACCACCCGCTTTTCGGAATCCAACAGTCTAGAAATACCTCGTACAAACCTCAAATCCTTTAGAGACCGTGCATTTAGTTCGTATGGTCCCACAGCCTGGAACTCCCTCCCGACCTGCGTCAGAACATCCCCCGCCCTGACCACATTTAAAAGGAACCTAAAAACACACCTATTTAGGACAGCATTTAGCGGGTCCCTGTAATTACGTCCTTGATGTGCTTATGCGTGCTGACACTGTGCATGCTGCCTCTAACCACATTCGCATGCTGACCCTGTGCATGTCACCCCTAACCATATTATTCATTTTGTTTGTTTTTCAAACATGATTTTACTTACCATTCAATTGCATTTCACTTTGCAGCAAATGTAAAGCGCCTGGAGAGAGATTAAGTTCTCTGAGGGCGCTTTATCAAGTGAAATATTCTTATTATTATTAACTCACTTCAATTCTTAGGCAACGACATCTACTTTCCTACCCCCCCCCCCACTGTGGCACATCCTTTCAAGCCGTCCTGAGCTGTTAAATCCGTGCTACTCACTATCTCGAATACTATCTGGAACTCACTTCAGCAATTCTTAGACAACAAAATCTACTTTCTTACCCCCGACTGTGGCACATTCTTTCAAGCTGTCCTGAGCTGTTAAATTCGTGCTACTCACTACCTCAGCTACTCTCCTGACTCAGCTAAGCTTCTGACTTCTATTCAATGTGAGTAAGTCTGTTGGCTACCAAATGCACACTGAAAGCTGCTTAAGATCTGAGTGCACCATAGAACACTCTCCTTCGTAACGCCCTCCTAGTCTTCGTGGCTTTGTGGATTTAAAGACGGAGGTGTTACATTGCAAACTACCCCGGGCCTTTGGCCAGAAGTTGAGGTAGTTCTTCTTTTCGACCTTTCGAGGCTTCGAGCTCTCCAGTGTGCACTCATTTATAGCCAACTGCGAGCAGTGGTGATAGCCGCTAAGCCTCTTTAGCCGCTGTGTGAGTGACACTGTTAAATCAGCTAACGTTACATTGCAAACAATACTGCCACAGATAACTCGTGTAAGAGTTATTCCCACCTGCAGGAACCTTTGTCACCGGAACAGCAGATGCGGGTCTCTGGTCGGCTACCTCAGCAAGCTTAGTGATTGCATCTCAGCTCCTAATAGCAATCTAATACCATCTGCATGCACTCAGGCAGTACTCGGGCGTTGGCTTGCTCTCACGCCTGGTAGTGGACATTTAAAGCTAAAATGATAGGCTACGTTTTTAGTGCAATCGAGTGGTAATCTCATCTGCTCAATTGGCATATTGCAGGTGTGGACGATCAGAGGTTTGCTCGTTTCCGGCTTGAGGCAAACTTTTTCTGACCTCAGTCTGGCAGCAGACTGCATTCGGTAGTTCTTTGTAATTTCTGTGCATTCTGTGGCATGTGGATGGGGAAGCGTGCATGCATGCATGCTTGCATGGTTCCCTTGGAGCTAATTCGGAGTGCTCTCTAACATGCCTACATCCTGCGACAAGCTGCCATGCTTTTAACTCAATTGTCACTTACTAGTTTCTTGCAGCTTTCTTTTCGTTTGTGCAATCTTGGCTGCTCGTCACTGCTGTAGCCTTGCTTTCTCGTGCTTGCTTGCAGCTGCTCAGCTGTCTGCTGTCGACAGTCTCATTGACACCATGGACCTCGGTGGAGGGGAGGGAAGGTACAGTGTCACTGCAGTTGTGTGCACCTTGCCCTCCCTTCTTTGTTCATGCTTTGACGCTGTGGATAATGGCTTGCATGCAATCTTTCGTTGTGTCAATGGATCAGATCGAGTTAATGGCAGGGCGGCTACGCATACATGTTGACAAGGTCTTCGTTTCGCATATAATCGGCATTGAATCTACTGTAGCCCCCCACCAATTGTATGAGTATGATACTAGCCTCTAGAAAGAGTCCTTCAGATTGTGCCCACCACCAGCAGGGGATCATATTTTGTTGTGAGTGCAGCATGCATGCATTGTTGGACAGCTGTACTGTCAGCATTATATGCATGCACACTTACACTGCAACAGCACCCCGGGCAGTCATTTTTGCCACTTGTTTATTCCTCGCGGAATCTTCGAGAGGATCCAGCGACAGTCTGGGCAGCTAGGCCATTTCCCAGAGGCACATCTGCTGGAAAAAAGGTTCCACCTCGGTTCTTAACATAAAGCTCTCGTGTGGGCAATGCAACCAGCCGTGAGCAACCAATATTCACTTGCCGGCTTTTTAGGCCGGTTGCAATAAAATGCTGCAGTATGACATTGTCGTTCAAGTTGAAAATCGGTCTTTCCCTGTCATTCGTGTTATCGCAGATGCAGGAATTACTCAGAGGTCTCTGGTCCAAGCCCAGCTACGATTCTTCTCCTCAGCCCACTTACATATTGGTCAAGAGCCGTGCCTGCTGAAGGGTGCCTCAACGGTTATTTCGGCAGGCCAAAAGGTCGGCGTAGGTGCATCGCAAAGTGTGAGCAAGGCCATGCAAGTTGTTTATTTTAGCCGTAGTATAAATGTCAGTAGCTTGTTGTGGCCGTCTGGCAGGCAAGTTCTCTGTTGACATCCTTCGAAATTAATGAGCTGCTAGGACTTTAGCGGCTGCTTGGAGTTGTGGGATTGGATTTTGTGTGTGTATCTACACGTTTGTGTGTTTCTACATGTTTGTGTGTATCTACACGTTTTTATGTGTCTACACGTTTGTGTCTGTCAGTGTGTGTGTGTGTGTGTGTGTGTGTGTGTTTGTGTGTGTGTGTGTGTGTGTGTGTGTGTGTGTGTGTGTCTGTGTGCGTGTGTGTGTGTGTGTGTGTGTGTGTGTGTGTGTGTCTGTGTGTGTGTGTTAATGTGTTTGTGTGTGTGTGTGTGTGTGTGTGTAATTCACATTGGTAGTGGAGTCACACTTATGTCAGCACGTGTTGTCGTTCAACTTCGCTTCTGTGGCCTCACCTTGTGGCAGCCTTTAGTTTGTTGCCTCTGCAAACTCGCCCGGCAGCCTGCTGTTGCCTCAAGCACCTGCTCGTGATGCTGGATGCTCGTTGGAGACTTTGTTGGACAGCGGAAACAAGTTGCCGCTAGCTTGCATCTGGGCTGGTTGGCATACGGCCGTCTGCCACCGTTGCAGAGGTGGCGTAGGCCGTGCGCAGGAGATCCTGCCGTGTGAAAGTACGCGGAATCCGACCCTGCAGCGATTGTTCCAGGTAGCGTCCGAACCGAATTCGCTTTGCGCTCTCATTCACCTTGCTGTGGCCTCGTCTATTTCATCGTTGCCAGTGCCATTCTTCAGTTGCTGCGCTGCTAGCGGGTGGCTGGAATGTCACGTTACACTGACCGGACGTGCGGTGCGCATTCTCCCTGGTCGTTGGCAGTGCCTGCAGCATCGTGTGTTCCACGAGGGCGAGTCCCTGCCGGAACTGCCATCAGTTCTGCAGAACCTGGTCTCGATACCTGCCGACGTACAGCAGACTTGTCACGAGCCCGTGAACAGGATGCGCACAGCATTTCCGCTCGGCAAGTGGCAGAAGAAGGAGAAAGACCAGAACGCTTTCAAGAGCGGGTGTGTTTGTGCGCCTTCACTGCTGCAGCCAGCGCCACCAGCACGCGGGCATTAGCGGCAGCGGCAGCAGCAGCAGCAGCTGCTGCTGCTGCTGCCGTGCACAACCGCTGCACCCTCGCTGAGCTAGCTGCACGGGTGATTGTGACGGTGGCTACTTGGTCCTGGTCGTGCTGTCGCTTGGTGTGAGTGCACAGGGTCCCAAGTTTGTCGCGGCTTCGGGCAGGCAAGCGACACTTCGACTGTGTCGGCATGCTTCTGTGCGCCACGCTAGTCGTTGGTGGGCTCGCCTGCCTTGCCAGTGTATCTGCTCTTTGCGTCATCGCCCTGGCCACAGCTTGATGTCAGGAGCTGTCTGGGCTGCCCCACTGTTGAGCCCTCAGTCCTCTCCCACTCGGTCACGTGCTGCTGCTGCAGCTCACGACAGACCGTAGAGAGCAGGCAGTCTGCCTGGGCCCAACCCAGACGCTCAGAAAAAGGGAGCGTCAGCAGCCACCTCTGCCCAGGCCGCCAGCCAACATCATCTGAGGATCACAATAGTGCGCTGCCTTTCGGTCGACTTGGGCAGGGCGTGGCCGTTGCAGGGCAGCTACTTCAGATGCCGGTGGCACCGAGGGCCTCGGCGAAGCTCGTGGTGGCGATGCTGGCGCTCCGGAGAGCACGAGGCTGCGCTCCATCACCGATGGGCCAATCAGCACGGTGAGCCCTGACCTAGCTGTTTTTGGCCTTTACCAAGCAGAACTGCTCGCAAGCTCCACTCGTGAGGTCTGCTTGAGACAGCGGGTGGGACGGGCAGGTGGGATGGGACGGGGCGGGGCAGGCGGAACTCTTCGTGTTGGTGTAGCCAGCAGGCACGCCCGTCAGTCGCCACCGCCTGTGTGCATGCGTGGCAGATCTGGGAGCACCAAATTGCGGCTCCACCGATTGCAGATCAGTTCTGTTCGGCCTGTCGACGACTTCCTCGCCATGATTGGTAGCTGCAGACCTGACGTGTTCGAGGATGGTAAGGTGCAGCTACGGTGACGGCAGCCGGCGCTTGCTTGGCTTTCGTGGCTGCAGCCCGCTTCCCGTGGCGAGCTGCACTCCATGGGGCTAAAGGCGAGATGTCATTCTAAGCCTGTAGGCAAATGCAAACGAGAATCAAGGAGACCATTCAGAGTTCCGTTGGCAACTCTTTGTACAGCAAGGCCATGCAGTGTATCAAGGTGCTCAGGGAGCAGTCTGTCCTGGTAAGTGCCACGCTTCTGCTGCTGTGTCTGCTGCTGTGTCGGCTTCTATGGGTCAAATCTGCTCAGGTCAATCACAAGCAGTTCCCACTCGTGGTTGTGGCTACGCACAGCCATCGTTGTTATTCTGTACAGAGACTGCCCGGCTTGTTTAACGACTTCATACACGAGCTGAAATCGATGCTTTTGGACGTCCGGAGATCAGACTTCTGGCAGTGTCTTGTTTCGGGTAAGCAACTAATACCTTTGTGCATCGATTGTCCTGCCTGCAGGACTGAGAGATAATTGTCGGATTCTGCATTCCTTTCCTTTACTGTTGTTGCTTGGTTGCCATGACATGCCCCAACTTATCTTCATCTGAACAAATGATATAGTATCACATTAATGCATTCTATTTATACCATTCAGACTAACTAATCAGACGTCAGAAGATGATGCTTTCTTTTTATAACTGTCTTTAGGCTATTGCTTGTTTAGATTGCACGAGTGTTCCCCATTGATGGTATAAGGATAGCAAAGGATCCATTCTTTTTAATATAAAAAACTGGCAATAAGAGCCTTGCAGTTAAATAAACGTGCATGGCCTTATGCACACATGCAGAGGAATGTGCCTCCTAGTGCAGTAAGTTCATGTTAATAATACATGCAGATTATGCTGGTAACTTCTCTGTTACTAGCATGATGGTACCAATTATTATGTTCCGTACAGTCTCTAGGGGATATAATGTAATGTAATGTAATGTATCTCCGTCAGCAACTCCACAAAGTCATAAAGACCATGTGGGTGTTACGCAGGAGAGTTTTGTATAGCACACTCACAGCCTAAGCGGCTTTCGGTACGCATTCGGTAGCCAACAGACTTCGTCTCACGCAACAAAGAGAAAGTGGGAAGCATAGCAGAGTTAGGAGAGCAGTTGAGGTAGTGAGTAGCATAGAAGTAGCAGCTCAGGACCGCTGAAAACGATGTGCCGTAGTCGGCAGCAGAAGAGTAGATGTCGTTATGTAAGAATTGTGGAAGCGAGTTCCACAGTCTAGGACCTGCAGAGCTAAAGCTTCTATCGCCAACGGTCTTTAAGCGGAGGAATGGGACAGCTAATTTATTGTCCACACAGGACCTGAGGGCACGAACAGGCTGAAACTGATGCAGCAGTTCAGCTAGGTATGAAGGAGCCAAGCCGTGGCGGGCCTTGTGGGTCTGCGTAAGAACTTTGCTCTGTATCCTTTGCTCAACCGGCAACCATCCTAGCTCTTTCAGCAGAGGTGACACGTGCTCAAACCGCTGGGACTTGAAGACCAGCCTTGCAGCCATATTCATAGTCCGCTGTAGTGGCATAATAGCTTTCTTTGGTAGCCCAGCCAAAAGGGAATTACAATAATCAAGCCGAGACAGAACTAAAGAGCTAGTTAAATTGTTTACAAGCCACTGTGGGAGACAGCTTCTAATCTTGGATAGGGATCGGATGTGATGGCTAGCTGTAGAGGCAGTCTTCTGAATGAAGCTTTTGAAATTGAGGCAGCTGTCGAACACGACACCTAGATTACGAGCACGTGGTGAAGGTCGCACAATAGCATCACCTATTAGAACAGCAAAGCCTTTTAATCCAGCTACACGCTTAGGGTGTCCTATGAAAAGCAGTTCGGTTTTATCGTCATTTAATTTCAGGAAGTTTTCCGACATCCAGGATCGAATATCGGCAAGGCAAGCATTCAGTTTCTCAGTTGCTGCAGCAGATTCCGACGGTTTAAATGACAAATACAACTGAGTATCGTCAGTATAGAAGTGATATCCTATTCCATGGGCCTTAATCACTTTTCCCAGAGGTTGCGTATAAATGGAGAACAGCAAGGGACCAAGTACAGACCCTTGAGGGACTCCACGTGTGACCTTTCTCATGTCTGAGACCTGACCCCCACACGACACGGATTGAACACGATCAGACAAGTATGATTTAAACCACGCCAGTGCTTCGTCTGCCAGACCGATCATTGTTCTCAATCGTTCAAGCAGAACTTCGTGATCAATGGTGTCGAAGGCAGCAGACAGATCTAGCAGAGCTAGGGCAGTGACATTCCCGTCGTCGTTGCCACGTAGAATGTCATTGTTAACACGGAGGAGAGCAGTTTCAGTAGAGTGCTGCCTCTTGAAACCTGATTGAAATGTTTCTGACCTTCCATTATTTTCAATATGTTCAACTAGCTGCTTAGCAACAATTTTTTCAAGAATCTTTGATAAGAACGGAAGAGGGGAAACTGGACGATAGTTTGCTAGGACCTCTGTGTCTAATCCAGGCTTTTTAAGAATGGGTCTAACTATTGCCGATTTGAAGGACTTGGGGACGACCCCTCTTTCCAAAGAAGTATTAAAAGTCTTGGTTATGGCAGGGCTAAGTTGGTCTGCAAGTGAAGACCACAGAGATGAAGGTATAGGGTCTTCAGGAGACGAGCTCTTTTTGCTAGACCTTATTAAGGCAGCCACATCACAGGCAGACACATCGGAGAACCTTTTAAGAAAGGTCACAGGTTGAGGAACGGCGATTGCTTTGGTCGGAGGGGCCTTAATGGCTGCTGATACCATTTTGAGGGTGAGGCTTTCCAGATCCTTAATGACAGTTTGTATGGCCATAACTATTAGTTGGCTGGACAGCATTCGATTTGAGAAAGTTGGCTGCCATCCAAGTGCAAATCTCGGCCATGCAAGCTAAGGATGCTGAGTTTAGAGTTACTGGGAGGTTGAGAAGGATGAATTTACTGAAGTAGCTGGGATGGTCCAGCGGTTAAGGTGCCCGCCCTGACCAAGGTTTGGCTGAGGTCGTGGGCTCGAGCCCCGAGGCATATGTGAAGCGCCTGAGTAGAGGTTAAGTTCTCTTGGGTCAATATAAAAATGTAGATAGCATTTAATACCACAATTTTAAGACATCTACATGGAAGCCAAGATTGTACTTGGTGATGACATCAGCAATAGGATGAGAGCAGAGATTGTGAGGAGAAGAGTACATAGTAAGAGATCCACAGGATTCACATCCTACTTAAAAGCTCACCGGATGCTCGCAGGTAGCCGTATACATCCAGAAGTTTTAATAGAAAAGAAGCCAAAAGCCACCAGCCTGTTCCTCACAGCTTGTGCTTCGTTAGCATGTACACCGACATTGGACTTGCTATCACTAACCGATTGGCATGCTTTCTTTACAGTATAAGTAATTTGGCTTGAAAGAGATTTACTTCTCGTAGGGTGCTATGCAGTAATAATAGTGATACTAATAGTGATATTATTGTAGCTTTCAGATGCTCTGCCTCGATTTATTTGCATGTTTAATAGGAATGGCAGAAGGGGGACTGGGATGAAAGATATTTGATTTCTCTGTGATGTGGTGTGGTGTTTATATCTCGGTGAGTGGTCCGATAAAGAAAAGCCACTTCGTAGGGCATAAGATAGAACCCAAGACTATGAACGGGAGTATTAAGTTGTGGTAGGGAGCAACAAAGCTAAATGCTGCTCATAATAAGTAAGAACAGTAGGTAGCGACTCTACATGGTTGGTATTTTTTTAGACTTAGATAAATTTAGAGATAAGAACAGCTGGAGCAGGCTTCAAGGCAGATAGAATTAGAAAAAAAAAGAAATACAAGTTGGGCAGTGAGGTAAGACAGAATGGAGAAGTGAAAGAAGTATGGCGAATTCAACTGAGATAATAATAATGATAATAATGCATTTGTATAGCACCCTCAGAGAACTGAATCTCTCCTCTGACTTCAGCCACTCCTCTCGTTAGTCATCGTACCTGTGCAGTGAGACACTTACTGGTGTTGCAATGCTGGCTGCTAGGCTTCACTGTCTTGGAAGGTCACAGTTGCCTTAATAATCTGCTTCTTTTTGACTTGCATCGCTTTTCCATCACGAAGCGAAAAATCGACTTAAGGGGCTGTCCTACTCTTTTAGGTCCTTTCAGTTCTCTTGCTCTGGCTCAGTCAGCACCTGACTGACGAAATAGCAATTTGAGAATGGTATACGATACGTTCTACTGTGATACGTTCTGACAAAGACATAGAGAGGTGAACGAATTGAATTTTTTTTTTACAAGTGCATAAGGAATAAGAAATAAATAAGAGCAAATAAATAAGATCATATTTGCTTACCGTAATGTAGAGTATTTTTGGGCATACCGAAGCTGTTAGTTGTAATACTGTGCATTGAGCACTATTGGGCGAGTAAGGTGAGGAGTTGAACGATCATGCTGGAGGATCATCAACTCCCTCTTCCTCTAAACCAGGGGTCGGCTAACTTTTCGGACTACTGGGCCATTTCAGAGGCCATGTCAGGAGGTCAAGAAGGCGCACTCTAGGCCAGAAGAGACCGCGCCCACTCCGCCGGGCCCTCGGAGTGGGCGTGGCGAGATCAACAAACAAACAAAGTCGCAAAAGGCGCACGCTCAACATGCTTGCGATCCTCTATTCCATTTTCGCCAGAGCGTATCACCATCATCACCCGAGCCGAGAGCGAGCTGAGCGACCTCAGCCCGGAGGAGGGCGCCTCGTTCCTGACAGAGAGCATGCCAGAGCAGCAGCAACAAGCTCAAGAAGAGGACGAGGCCGACCTGGTGACTGCTGCTGCAGCTGCTGCCAGCAGCCTGTCCAGCAGCAGCAGCAGTGGCGGCTGCTTGCGCACGTTCACGTTTCACTGACCGCAAACTTCTTCCTCTTCCTTTGTAGGTCGACATGATGTAAAAGCACCACGAGTTGCGAGACTGTTTATTTAACAATAAAAAAAAATGGCAACTTCTGCCCGATAACCGAATTTTCGGCAAAACGCTTGAGCAGCTTCGCCAGCCAGTGACCCTGAACGGCAGGGGTCGACGTTCACGGCAGGTCGAGCTCGTCCAGACAGCTCAGATCCCAGCTGTCGGCCGATGCCGTCGAAGCAGCAGCAGCCCTACTGGCTGCGGCACCGGCGGCTCTGCCGGTGCCGCTGGGGAGGCGGCTTGCGCCCGGCACGGGACGCTGCTGCGCAGGCTGCGATGAGAACAACCGAGAGCCGCCTGCTGGCCGACTGCTGCTGCTGCTACCGCCGCTGCCGCCCTGGACTGCAGTCGCAGCCGACGACTTGCACTGATAGCCAGCGTACGCTTTGGCTCGCAGCGCGCTGCAGGCGGCCGAGGCACTGACGATTTTCTTTCCGAGCAGCGGCTTCACCAGCTCCAAGTAGGACTTCGGAGGCGGCTGCTGCTGTGCTGCCGCCGCCGCTGATGGCGGTGCCGCGACCAGCAGCGGCGGTCCCATGGCAAGCGGCAGCGCCTGCGCGGGTGCGTTCGCCACCGGCGGCGTGCCCAGGGCTTTGGCTGCGGACACCTGCCACGGCGCGAGCCGTGGAGCGGAGGCAGCCATCTTAGCACTGGGCTCGCCCTCGCTGCTGCCTCGCGCCACCGCTGCCTCACTCGCGAGTGCCCTGAGGCGCGCCATGTGGACTGGTGCCCACCTGCTGGGCGAAGTCGCGGGCGGATGGGCAGGCGGCGACTGGCCGACCGCCTGGTGCTTGCTGGGAAGGCTAGGGCCCTGGATGCGCTCGGACGAGCTTGCCACCTGTTCTGGCGCGGCTGCTGCTGAGCTGGGCTGCACGCAGCCCGGCTCAGGAAAGCCTCTTTCAGGTGCCTCCTTGGGGGGCAGCTGCTGCGGTGGCTGAGCGCTAGAAGCGGCTGTCGTGCCTGCTGGCTCTCGCCTGATGAGGCTGACTAGGACACGCTGCGATCGGCGTGGGTTGAGGTCTGGCAGAGGTTGCAGTGACTCCGGCCCAAGTTGCAGTGCCGGCCGCAGGTTAAGGTCTGGCAACGGTTGCACCAGCGACCGAGGTGGCTTCGGCAACTTAGGCCGCCGCAGCTTCGTGTCCATTCGAGTCCACGCGATTATGTGCACCTCTTCGGGCTTGACGTCAGGCTTGAGCCTGTCGTACTGGCACAGGGGCTGGGCGAGATCGTCGCACTCCATCCACCTGTTGGCTGCAACGAGAGCGAAAGCTCGGTCAAGTGTGCGCGAATCTCATCGCGCGCGAGCCAGGCCAAGGCCAGGAATGACCTGCTTCCGCTGTAAGTAATGCATCTACAGCAGAAGTGTGACGAGCTTAGTGCGGTCGCCGCACGTTTCCGGGGGGGGGGGGAGGGGAGGGTCACTGACGAACAGCACGAGGCAAGGATCGAGCCAATGTGAACAGCTACAATAGATAAAACGGCAGATGAAGCGCCGTGCCGTGCTGCTGCCGCCGCGGTTGCGCGCAATGCGCACGATCTGCAGCAGCAGCGCACCTTTAAGGACCACTTCCGCGGCTCTAGGGAAAATTTTTTAGAGGCCGAGGTCGACTTATTTCCTTGTGCAAGGCTTCGAGCCATCGAAGCTTAGAAATGAGCCGTCCGCAGCTGACACAGAGCGCACCGGACCCGGCGGTCTGGGAGCGACAGGGAGCGAGAGCCTCGTCCTGGACTCACTGCGGGCTGCTCACTTAAAGAGCGAGCTGCTGCGAAGCTGAAACGAACGTCTGGCTAGCTAGGAATGGCGCTCCGCCAGCGGGGCACGCGTGCCAAGCGCCGGCGCTCGCCGATGGCACAGCGCTGGACGGAGGGGGAGTGAGAGGGGGGCCCCAGGGGAGGGACGCACTCACTTTCCAAGTCGCGCAGCCACACGACGAAATGGTCAGGTGCCGACCTGTACTGCACGACGGCCGTCACTGAGTAGTCGCTTCGGTCGAAGCTGAAGTTGTAGGCGCCGAAATTGCCGCTCGAGCGAACGCCGCCGGCGAAGTGCGCCATGAACGTCTGGCCGAGCCTGCAATGCGACGAGGCACCGTCGAAAGCCAACCTAGCACGGAGCTGGCCAGCCGACGCGAACGCCGCCCGCACGCACAAATCGGGACTGGAGGTTGGGGCGTCCCGAGGGGAAAGGCTCCCAACCCTCCGCTGAGGCAGCCGTGGCTCTCGGGCAGAGAGCGACCCACAACCCTCACCCGTCCTGGCTTGAGCAGTGGGCTAACCCCTAGACCCAGCGGTCCCCTTCCGCGCCTACCCCCTCCCCCGAGCGGTAGGCAGCTGCAGGCTCACCTGGCGAAAATCATGCGTCGCTGCTGACCGGGTGCGGAGCACTTGAAGCAAGGCCGCTCGAAGCATCTGTTCGTCTGCATGCAAAAGTTGACCGGCGTCGATGGAAACGTCGGCAACTCGGACGTGCATCTGTGCGCACACGAACGAAGGTCATTTGTATGAGGCCAAAGTGTCGCGCTCTCGCAGTCTCGAGGAAGCAGCTGCTTCCAAGCATCTCGAACTCATTCAAAGCACCATTCGAAGCATCGAAGCCTTGGCGCCGACACGGTAGAGTGTAAGGCACTCCTCATTCTATGCGGCCCAGGTCGTAGGTCCGGTGCCACGTTTTTCTTTTTAATAAAACTTACGAGGTTGGGGTGAGTAGCGGTATACGCCGAAGCTCTTCCTGGTGCTACATGAGAATGAGGCTGTAACGTCGGCTTACACTCGACTTTTTACGTGAGCTATGTGACCAGCAGCATCCTACTTATTGAGTCGTAGCATACATACATGAAGGTAAGCGATTCACATAGTGGAAATACAACGGCAAGAATAAAAACAAACACGGAAAAATCCAAATATACTATACAAGTGGAAATACTGTAGTACACGTATTTTTTTTGGGAAAGATACAAGGTGAAACTAGGGAAAGACAAGAGCCAAATCTCGATCCAGACTTTTTGAGCTTACATACTCACACATACACGTATAGAGGAGCTGTCAGTGTCAGTCTCCTTCCCCCACTGACCGAGCCCCTTAGACTCATAATTACGTTGCACGCGTGTCCCCCCCTTTTCCAGAAGCTAGGCGTCTAGCTCGGTGTCTAAGCCAACGCTCAAAAGCTTCTGCCATTTCAGCTCCGACAGAAACGCTTGTGTCACAGTCATTCCAGTGCCACCATGCAGTCACGCGGCTGCTTGCTCAAAGCAGTATCGTCGATATTTACATCGCTCCGAGCTAGGTCTACTTTACTGCTGCATATTCCAGAGACAGGCAGTTTCAAGCTGTGACCATTCAGCCACGGAAGAGCACTACCGGCAGCCACACAGCAAGCAGTATCAAGGCCTAGCTGCGGCTTCAGAGCTCTCTCTCCTTCGGCGGCTGAGAGCTGCACAGCTCCAACCGAGCTCGGCCGACCACGACCCAACCCAGAGTCGGGAGGGAGGACAACTGAATGTTGTTTGGGTGCCACACTTACGATGATGATGACGAGCACGACCACCAGGATGGCTTCCTTTGATCCCGGGACCAATGAGAAGGCATCAAGGTACAATAGCCAAACAAAAAGTCGGCTGAGGCTACACGGGAGCTACAAGTCAGACGCCAACGGGCAGCCAGGCCTGGAGGGGCTCGTCTTGCTCCCGTTTGGGTTTCCTTCTACTGACCTATGAGCGATAGTCTCCAAGCGCCCAGCGATCGAGCAACGGCAGAGCAGAGCAGACACACGATCGACCGTCCACCAAGCACGCACGACAAGCCAAGCTCGCTGGCAGCGCTCGCTCGGAGGGTGCAAAAGAATAGAGTCGAACTGCGGCGGCGGCCGCCGCTCACCTATCCGTGGCCAAGTGGCCGCATTCGGTGCAGTGCAGCTCCCACATGTAGACGGCGGTAAACACGCTCCTGACTTCTGGCTCGAGCATCAGGATGACCGGAAAGGCGAGCACCGGGCTGCCGTTCGTGCCCTTCTCGCAGCGCACTCGAGGATGCACGGCTTGCCAGAGGCTCTCGCGAACTGCGCTCAGTGCTTGCAGTGCGGCGGCCATGTCGTCGTCGCCTGCGGCCCGACAGACCGTGGCCCTAGCAGCAGCAGCTGTGCTGCGGCCCGAGCGCGACGCGTCTCCGCCACCCGTTTTTAGTCCTCCGCCGTCGCCGACCACCGAGTCGGCCGAGCAATCTGCTGGCTCGTGACAGCGGCAGACGAGATCCGAGGCACGAGAGTAGGCTCGCACTAGGTCGCGCAGCGGCCTGCTGCTGACCGGAGCATATGGCGAAGCGTACTTGAAAAGGTCGAGGACGATGGGGTTGTGCACAATCACGCACAGAATGACGTCGAGCCAGCACAGAGCGTCGACGTTCTTCCACTGAATGTAGCGGCACCTCGGGCGGCCACCGCCGCACGATGCCTCCGCGGAGACTCCAGCTTTCCTTTTCCGGGCTTTCCGGCCTGTCTTGGTGACGGCAGCCTCGTTGGTTTCGGCAGCGGCGCAGCAGCTCGCACTATCGGCTGCACGCACAGCGGCGGCGTCGGCCTGCGTGCTGCCACACTCGGGCTCTCCGGGCTGGCCACCCCAGTCGTCGCCACTCTCCAGCTGCCCGTCCGAGTAATCGGCGTACGGCGCCGTGCACGAATCCATCGATGACGGCTCGTCTTGCGACGCCCCGACCGCGGTCTGAGTGGGCGGGACCAGCGTGCTGCTAAGGCCGCAGGCGGCAGATGACGCCTGTGTAGTCGCTGCCTCGAGGGCCACAGTCTCTTCACCCACCCGAGAGTTCAGCTGGAGAACGGGCGAGCCCGCTGAGTAAGAAGACGAGCAAAAAGGAACGGCCGAAGCCGACTCACCAGGATCGGCAGGGCAAGTCTCTGCAGGGCAAGACTCGGTAGAGCAAGACTCCGCAGGGCAAGGCTCCGCAGGGCAAGTCTCCACAGCATTCGCTGCGGCTGGCGTTGCCAGACACTCGGCAGCTGCTAGCTCTGCTAGCTGTGGTCGAGGCGGTGGCGACCGACTCGGTAATGAACAGTAGGGAGCGCCTGCTGCCGACTCACAAGGAGCGGCTAGTTCTGGTTGCGGCAGGGAACGACTCGGCAACGAAGAGGTGGCAAGCTGCTCTGCCAACTGTGGCGACTCGGTCGAGCTTTCGCCGCCCGAGCTGCTCACCGGTGGTGCGCCGCGGTGCCGGATTGCCGCTTCGCTGCTGCTCGACTGAGCAGCAGGTGGATGCTGCTGGCAGCTGAGCACTAGAGCTGAGCCAGCGGCTGACATTAGGTCGTCGCACGGCTCCTCGGCGGGAGCGGCAGAGAATGCTTCATCCTCGCGAGGCCCCGGAGCTAGCCGGCAGCCACCCGGGTCGGCCTGCAAGCAGGCCGATGGCTTTGGCAAGAAGCCCGGCGGCGGCATTTCTAAAGTGCTCGAACCCTCCGTCGTCGAGATCGGTTCAGAAGACTCCTCTGCAATGGCTGCTAGCCCGGCGGCAGCTCCGGGGGCCGAGCAGTGGTGGTCGCCGAACAGCAGGTCGAGCAGGTCCAAGCCCGAGTCGCACTGCACCGGGTTCGAGGGCTCACTCGGAGCTAGGCTGGGCGCCGAAGGGGACAACGACGCCACCATGTCGCCGGCGGCCGCAAGCAGACCAGTTGAGCCCTCGAGCAGCCCAGGAGAGCCTGCGAGCGGCTGCCTCAGCAGCAGACAGTTGGCGTCCGGTTCGAGGCTTCGAGGCTGCTTAGCAACGCTGCAGCGTGGCGATGACAAAAGCAGCATGCTGCCAGCGTTCGTCTGAGCCGAGTCTCGCGCAGGCAGCTGCTGCAGCGCCGCAGTGGCAGCGGTCGACTCGACGGCTGCCGAGCCTCGCACAGGTGCCTGGCCAGCGAGCTCTATCGCTGGGTGTGACGACAGGGCGGCAGCGCTCTCAGCGACACGGTCGACGCGACGGGTGGCGGCATCAGGCTGGGCTGCTGCAGCAGCAGCGGCCGTGCCGGGTGTCCGCAGATCGTGTGGCAGAGGAGAGGCTGGGAGCGCTTGGGCTTGCTGCTCTCCGACTGCCACTTGCAAGCCTGCTGACGACAGACCGGTCCGCTCATAGCACCACGTTGCGTTGCCAGTGAGCGGTCCTTTTCGTTTCAGAACGACTACATCAGCCGGTGATCCGAGCGGATAGTAGCACTGAAACACGTCGCCATTGGAACTCGCATGTCATCACGAGAACGCAACACCGACTGACGCGCGCGTAAAGTGTTAAGATTGGCGAATAAAACAGCCTAGACCTGCCCACGTCGACATGTCCACAGGCGGCGCGCGAATAGCTGCATCGCAACGCCTGTATGACAAGCCCGAACCGGCGCACGCCTCCTCGTTGCAGCAACCAGTGAGAGAGCTGACATCGAAATCGAAAGGCAAAAACACAGTAAACAAGATGCCCAGAACGAGTCACTTTTTTTGCCGGGTAGAAAGAGCCTTCAGGCAGACATTAGCGCCAGGCGGAAACCTAGGAGAAGTCACACCTAGGAGAAGTCCTGGCTTCACCGTACTGAGCGCCAACGTTACCGGTGAGCATTTAGCGCAACTGCCTCAGCATGCCTGGCTGGGGAGCAAGAAAGAGCTGCTTCGGCGGCTCAACAAGATCAAAGTATTAAAAACCTCGACACAGTGGCGCTTGCTCCTTCACCGGACAGCGAAAACTTGTGGTACACAGTTACAGGAGGAAGGAAGGAAGGAAGGAAGGAGCAAGCCGGGACTCAGACTCGAGAGAGTCTGCCGGTCGGTGACTTACGTTGCCCAGCACTATGAACACAGCAGCATCGCAGCTTTTGCACTAGCTTATGTAATGGCGAGAGCGATAGCCCGGCCATTATAGCAGAACAAACGCATTAATACATACTTGGGACAGAACTGGTATATCAAGAAGTTTGAGATTGACAAAGCACATCGAGAAATCGCCTGGTAGCAACAACAAAAACGGGCAGGAAAGGCCACACTAAGAGTGGTTGCTATCCGTATCTGAAGAGGTTCTAGCACTTTGATACGATCATAAGGTAAACTCCTGCGTGGAATAAGCTTGGCAGGCAGGGAGCCTAAAAATACAGCAATCAATTTCAGGTTCGTTCACAATCCTAATAATACCTGGCAACAAACACCATACCTACTATGTATTCATGCTTGCTGTGTCTCCAGAAGAGATAGCGAACATCGTCCTCATTGTTGAGATTTCGGCGATATCAACGAGACTCCCAATATAGGCACGGGACACATGTCTCCACCTCAACGTCTTTTACCTACCCTTTTACAGAAGAGCATGCTGTGCATAGAAAATGGTTCTCTTATGGTGCTATAAGAATGTCTTCTATTTATCATTAGTATAAGGCTGCTTTGGGCGGCAACTTGTATTTATCGGAAACTTAAGGCACAGCCATACGTTCCCGAACAGGCTACTGTTTCCAGCGTAATGGAGTGGTACAGCACACCATTCGCCACTAATAATAGGGAATTAGATAGGGAGTATCAAAGGGGCGCTAGACGTCAGGCAGACGAAGCCTTGGAAAGCAGGCCAGGCCCTGTAACAAGTAACGGTCAGCTGCTCAAGTCACCGTCGGCGGCGAGCAGTCAGTCAGTAACTAGACTGCACATACCTCAGCGTTATTGCAAAGAAGAATAGCTTCGTCCAAGTCGATGCAGCACAGATCCAATTTCGATATCCGCCCTACGTCTCGACACATCGGGCAGAAACGTTGTACATCCATGGCTAGCATGACAACCTGGAAATAAATACCAAGAATAGATATTGTCAAAGGCAATCCGGCAGTTACGCAGCAAGTACCCAAATCGGAGCTACGCTTTAAATAGGAGAGCGAAACCTCCCACGCGTTCAAGGTAACAGGGTTACCGCGTACCTATGCTTCCCATCGAAGCTACCAACATACGACCCGCGAAGAAGTAAGGAGCATAATATGCACAACATTGCCTAGGTGGGATATGGGGACGCTCCTGGAGAGGGCTCGCAGAAGACTTTAATGTCCATAACGCTTACTGAGAGTAACATTAGAATGATAAATAGTGATATAATTACTACCTTTCTCAAAGTTTTCCGAGACCAACAACCATCAGAACGGACTTCGGCGTATTCAGACGAAATGCAAGAAGCATGGCTCGCGGAAGCGAACCGCCATTTTCTCGAGCGGGGAAGGTCGCGTGATGGAACTACAAGTAAGCTACTAATAATAAGGAATCTTTATTTATAAAATAAAAAGATGTATTTAATATAATTTTTTAAGATTATCAAGCTGCGACAAACGTTCTCAAAGCATACATACATGCGCAGCGAACTACGCCCGCGTCGGCACTGGCGCTACAGGCTCCTTTATCACGCTTATTCCGAAAATTTTATAATTTATAGGCAACGCTCAGAAAAAAATCAATACGCAATTAATTAAAACCGTCAGCCTTCGTGGTTATGGAATCTCCGTACTGACTAAATAGAGGTAAAAGGAGAAAATGATACATTTCCTCATAGCAACGGCCCGAGGGCCACCCACCCCGCCCCAGCCGCTCCCATGATGGAACTAGGCATGGGTCCGCTGTACCGTGAGAGCCCACTACGAAGCGGAAGTTGCGAAGGGGAACAGCAGACCCTATAATGCTTTTGCGATTCCACCCGACTAGAAAGCGGTCATCGCGGCCACTAAATCGAGCGCGGCTCCCTTTAATTGTTAATAAACTGCCTGTCGTATTGTAGATTTGATCTTCGAGTTTGCGAGTGCTCACACATTCACTCATGAACAAGATCAGCTGCTGGACCTTTTTCGCGCCAAACTGATGCTTGACGCCAGGTCAGGGAATTGTTTTTTAATGCCATGTCATGCACACCAGTCTGAAACTACACAAAGCCTCGGGCACTAAGTAAGTGCCACTCTGATTCTGATTATTTAAATGGTGCAGATTGCTGGGTATCCTAAGCATAGAAGTGACAATGTCAGCACACGTGTCTGAAACTCCACAAAGTCACAGGCACTAAGTAGTTGCTACGCTGATTCCCATTGTTTCAACGATACGGACTGCTGGGTAAGCGTAAAAGGGATAAGCGTAAAAGGGATAGCCGACAGAGAGAGCTCGAGCCACTTTCCCTACAGGCTCGGTATAGATAGAGAACAGCATAGAACCGAGAATGAACCCTTGTGTTAATGTTATTACACAGGCTACCGGTCTTTTGGATGAGACGTGACAACTACGCGACACGGATTAAACAGGATCGGACGAGTACTATTTGAAACATTAGAGGTTTCAAATAGTATTCGTCCGATCCTGTTCAGTTAGAGCTTCATCTGCAGGACCTGTAGTACACCTGTAGGCCGGTACAGCGGCAGTGAATTGGAACCAGCCGGGCAGCTGCCGGACGGATGTTTTGCTGTGTGTGGGGCCGGCTCTCCTCTGTGAATTGCCGGCTGGGTGTGCCACAAAGGGGGGCTTGGGGCGCTCAGTAAGCTTCACGGAGCTCAGAAGTAATAATAATAATAACACACTTGTTAAAGCGCCCTCGGAGAACTCAATCTCCTTCTAGGCGATTTACATTTGCTGCAAGCTGCATGACCTTGGTGGAGCGAGTTGCGACACCAAAGCACTGAAGCTACCGTCACTGTTACAGCTCAGAATGTCATTTGTCACACGAAGGAGAGCTGTTTCTGTGGAGTGATGTCACTAAAGTCCGGTCGGAAATTATTCTGGCAAATCATTCTTTTTCAGTGTGCTCCATAATGAAACTTAATCTAGAGACTCGAAACTAGAAATAAGGTGGCTAGTAAAATTAACTTACGTAGATCAAAAGCGTGAACGACCGTATCAGCCTAGCACCGGTTTACGTGCTACGCTCAGCCACAGATGAAAATGTTTATTTAAATTTAAGGAGCATAGAAAGTATACACAATTTTGAAAAAAGGCCTGCCAAGTGATCTGGGACGATGCACAGGATTAGAAAATTCACACCGACAGGTGCAGTAGCTAGCTTCGTGCACCATTCCACTGGGCTAGATACAAAGAGGCAGCCCAGAGCTTCTGTCGCAGGACGAAGTTTAAGAAGGAATACTAGTTTTAAAATTGTATTACCTTCCCAGCCGATGTATAATATATATATATATTTGATCCCCATTATTTTCTAAGAGGTTATAGCACTCTGCCATTTCGTCCCAATAATGTAATGTTACGTGTATCAATATGCAAATCCACAAACGCACAAGGACTATGTATTATGCAGGAGTGTTCTGTAACACACTTAACGCCTAACAGGAGTTAAGTGTGTTATAGAGCAATTCACAGCGACTTCGCAGCTCTGAGATTCTTGTTGTTTGAATGCCCACGTTATTCCACGTTGACTGACTAAAAGTACCTTCGCTCACAAGAAATTACTTCGACGGAAGCGCAGACGTAGCAAGAGCTTTACAAAAAGCAGCGAGCCGCGATCGTTGGGCTTAAATAAATAAATCTAATCTGATTCAGCAGCCTCATATCTTTAGAGCGGCAGAAGAGCCTTAACGGCTGTCACCGCCGCTTGCAGTAGGCAAGAAAGGATCGCTCACTGCAAGACTCGAACCCACGCTCTGAACAGCGAGCACCTGACCTCGGACTGAGACCCAGGGAAGTGGCTTAGCAGGGTGGTGCCGGCGGCTGAACGGAGACGAATGGCGAGTCGAGCGCACGTGAAATGCGGATGAGCGATGCAATATTTGCTGGGTCTGTTTAATGGGAAACGAGGCCTGGCAATTTAGGCTGGGCGATAAGTAAGCAGCAGACCGACAAAGGATTCCAGACGAGACTGAGCGTGCAAAAGGCGGAGGTTTCGACTAAGTACGCCGACGGACTAGCATGTTTGCCGGTCTACGAGAGATTATCTATATTTTATGCTGATCCAACGCTCGTTGAGATTCTGATTTACTATTTCCTTGTTAAGCGACGTATGGTGTGCATACGGTAGCCAGCAGACTTCGTCTTGCAAAGCAAAGAATAAGTGAGAAGTAAAACTGAGTCAGTAGGGCTGGAGAGGAAGGGAGTAGCATGCAAGTGGCAGCTTAGGACGGCTGGAAAGCCCGAGCCACAGTCCGCAGCAGGGAGAGTGGATGGTATTGCGCAATAATAATAATAATAATGTACTTGATAAAGCGCCCTCAGAGAACTTAATCTCTTTCTAGGCGCTTTACATTTGCTGCAAAGGGAAATGCAATAGTTGTGGAAGTAAGTCCCATGATCTAAAATTTCCTACAGATCGAAAAGCTTCTGTCTCCAACCGTCTATAGAAGCCTAGAAACGTTAAAGATAATTTATCGTCCATAGAAGTGTAGACACCCAATTCAGTCTTAGAATCTGGCCAAATAGGGGTCTTCTGTGGCGGAGCCAGAGTTTCCAAGTCGGTTGGGTAGGCCCCGCCAATAATGACAGACAAATCCTGATGAAAATCGCGAGCCTTTTATTTAAATGCGATCGGCGGCTGCCCGTGGCTGGAAATAGAAGTACGCAGTGACCTCGTCACTAGCCGCCATCGTGGCCGCATCTTTCTCAACACACAGCAGCATGATGACGCTGAAGTGTTCCGCACCCATTTCGATTTGAATGCGGGCCTTGATAAGTTTTAAATTGCTCAACATCCGTTTGGCCACGCGGGTCGGCACTAGAAGTGTTACGATAAGTCATCATATGTAAAGCGCCTGGATAGAGACTACGTTCTCCGAGGGCACAATACAAATGAATTATAATTTGTTATTCAGTCCTAGTTCCGGGCTTTGGGATGAAGTATTGCTCACATATGCGGCGAACAATTTTTTATCTGCCCTCTTCGTAGAAAATATCGCACTTTCTTACCTCCATTGAGCGTTCTACAAGCTATGTATAAAGTCTTTATAAGCAGTCGGCATAACGCACTCACGCTGTGCGGGTGTGCCATTCTAAATTGCGGTAAGCCATTCCCACTTCAACGTACAGGCATAATTTGTAAAAATCTGAATTGTAAGTTGCTACGGTGAAAGATAGTTCTTTGCGCCTCCGGCGGCTCGCCCGGTACCAGGGCTAGAACCGAAACCAGAAAAGAAGCGCGTGTGCAAAACTGTCGCTGTCGCACATGAGTGCATTTTAATCCTTCGAAAAAAATCTATCACTCGCGAAGCTGAGGGGGACATAATGGGCTGATTACATTTACCCGCGCACATGTATTGTGAAGATTTTTGTTTCTCTTTTTCAGTTGAACTGTGAAGACACTTGTATAGCATTTTCAGCGTTGTCGGAGCAAGCATTTAACACTTACCGGTAGCTTGTGCAGACGGAGAACGCATCATGTCCGCTGGAGGTTTCTCTTTAGCCCTGTCTGTAAAGTACGCACATTTAATTCAGGCTGCTTAAGTGACAGGTGGTATTAGTAATAAGAAAAAATATTCTGCTTCAGTTTGTTTAGACATAGCAAAAAGTATTAATTAGGCTTTAATTTCTGCAAACAGACATGTCATTAAAGATCAGAGTTCCGTTGTTGCTGCATCGTTGGTCGTTAGCTTCCAATTTTCTATGTTGGTACTACCAGGCAATTTCATGCAATGCAATGTATTTCTATCTGTAACTCAAAGTCCACAAAGACTCAGTGGGTGTTACGCAGAAGAGCTTTTCTTTAGTGCACTCAAAGCCTAAGCTGCTTTCGTGAGGCATTCGATAGCCAACAGTGTTCAGCTCACGGTTGTAAGTAAAGGCGAGAGCGCGAGTTGGCGGAGATTGAAACGAAGCCGTGTGTAAATGTCACTGTAAAAGTCTAAGCGAGGTAATGTCGGGGACGTCATCCGTGCACAATGCCTTGATCAGGGCCAGCTGAAGCATATGGAACAGTGCTTGCCCCTAGGATGCCGACTAGTTCAGTTGCTTGATCAATGTCTGCACACTACTTATCTCAACGCTCACATTGGCCGAACCGCCATAGCCCTACGGTCCGCGACAGTAGTCAGCGGACAACTGCGACTGGCAGGCGTACTGAGAGCTGCTCAGGCTTTGAGGACGATGAAGACAACTCTCATTCGTAGCGCCCACCTGTTCTTAGTGGAGTTACAGACGGAGACACGTTACATTACACAGGTCTGAATGTCAACGATTGCGGTGCACCGAGTATCGTCGGCACAGAAATGTGCCACTTGCTTCAGGTCGACAAGTCGCTAGCGAAACGAACCGCTCTCGACCTGAACAAAGTTGTTCACAACAGCTGCTCTTGCTTGCATCGCGAGTCTCATCCGCCGTAATGCATTGTCAGCCATGCCGTGCTGGTCATCGAGACAATTACGAATGAGGGAAGCGAACTCCTTGAATGATTTCCTTCCGAATGTAGGTGCTGGTCATCATGGCGATCTTCGGGTCCTCTAGGGCTCGACGGTGGCAAGCTTGAAGTCCCGTTTGCGCATGAGCTCGACCAGCTCGAAGAAGTGGCCCGAGGTTGAGCGAGTCAACCTACTCGGCCCCAGCAGAGCGGGCACTGGCTCATAAAGTATCTAATTGCATCCGACTGATTCATGCAATCGAGTTCAATTTTCAGTGATTACCATGGCCGTCTGTTTCTCGATATTGCACTTTCCTGTTACAATTTATGCCTCATTGTTCATCAAAAGAAGCGCGTTTGCAAAACGGTTGCAGTCGCACATGAGTATATTTAAAGGTTATTTAAGGTTATTTTTGTACGCCTTGTGTTGTGACTGGTGGCTGCAATTTGTGCCGCCTACACACTGGGCCTTGATAGCTAGCCGAGGAGGGAAGGAGCTCGCTCTCGACGACCGAGATCGTGAGTTCGAAACCTGCATTGGGCGAGACTTTGTTGTCAACTGCGAGCGGCGGTGGTAGTAGTTACGGCTATTTTGCCGCTGCAAAATTGAGGCTGTTAAATTGGCTACTATTTGTGCATTTTTGTATCATTTGTATCATCATATGCATCATTTGTACATTTTTCTTCTAGTTGCCGAACAGACCCGGATCTGTGACCCGGGTCCGAGCCACGAGAGGAAGGGACAAGGAAGCAAAATGGAGCAGTAATGAACCTTCTCTACTATAAGGGAACCGAACCCGTCACTTGCGCGTCCAAACCCAGAATGGCTGAGTGCGACGAGAGACTTTTTTTTCCAAATATATGGCCTTGGTATGCACCGCCATCCCAAGAGTAGTGGTCGAAGGAACCGGCCCTGAAGCAAGTTAGAACGACGGATCTCGTGGACTAGGCTGAGGTTATAGGTCAAAATGGCAGGTCTCGTCCCTAGATTTCGATCAATTTCGCGTGCCCTTGCGGGCGATGGAGCTAAAGGCTAGCTATCACCTTGACCTGGCTGTGCCGATGCAGGCCCCGAAGCTGAATGCAGTTCAACACTTTGCTGTGCTGATGCCATACCGTTAAGTTGCTGCTGAAATACGTACTGCCGATGCAGCATTCACATGAGCATCAGCTCCAGTCAAGGATTTCTGAAAGAAATCAGAATGCCGCTTCGAGCAAAGGATATCTTCAGTGGTCGCATTGGTGCTAATGGTGACGAGTTCACGACCTGGTAGAGGAGGATGTGATGAACGGTGTCAGAGCCGCTTGACTTCGGCAATCGCCTGTTCGATTCTAATGAAGCTATTCGCTTGGAGCGAATTTGCGTAGCACACCCAGCCACAACTGGGCTTTAAAGTCAACAGTTTATTGAGGGCCGATTAGTAGTAGGTTACGGGCAAGCGGTGTACGCTCCTTGAACCGGTCCTACTGGTTTGAACTAAACCAAGTCCTTTAGTCCTGGTATAACAAAACCGTTTGCATATCTGCGATTGCCAGCCGGAATGTGGAATGCTACGGCACAGAAAAGATATGAGCAGCCTAGAGATTGACCCTTGTAGCACAAATTCGAATACTAAATTATGCTCAGCTGTTTTTCACGGTACGGTCGGTTTCTCGCTCTCTCGAAGTTGAGTCTTAACCTACAAAAGCTGCTGCTCCGAACTCTGTCACGTGTCTTATTTTTATTCTCCCCCGGTATAAACTTAAAATCTGACCAAATGTGGCCAAAAACTGTTGGTGGTCATTCTTAGATTCATTCATCTTGTTAAATCTCTTGAAATGACCAGCTGATGGTGCTCTTTCGCTACCGGCCCAGCATCGGACTTAATACAGCGTACTGGTAGGCCAACTCGCCTCTCCGTATCGTCTGCCAGTGTAGCCTCTAATAGTTTTAGGATTCTCTTCGCAATTAAGTAGGTCCTCTGTCAGACTAACTCCATTGCTCTCTTCGACCTAAAAAATCAGTCAGAGGATCTTCATGGCCAGATTCCCACCCTGCGTTGCTGCAGATGCCCTGGTGTCAACAACCAAGGCTAAATGCCCGCGATCTTGTTTATTAATGCGAGCTGCTCCTTAGCAGACTAGGTAGGGCTGCTGCCCTCTGTCCCCATAGCTTCGCCACGAGTGTCTTCTTGTCTTTGTATGTCCTTGCTTAAGCTACTTGTGCGCTTACGCACGCTTGTCCATGTCCATGACCCATTGCTTGTCACTAACTCTTCATTGTTCCTCATTCAGGAAGTTTTCAAGCACCTGGACGGAGACTAGGTGTTGCAAGAATAGTATTCAGAAGACGTATTCATAGTAATGTACATGTTGATGTAACAACCAATAGGATGCCAAGAGACGTGCAGGGTCTTTGCAGCATATGCGCATAAGAACTTGCTTTCGTGGCATCCCGTCTTGACTTCTGCAGCTCACTGCTTGCTGGCCTACCGGCCTGTGCACACAGGCGCTTACAGTTGGTGCACAACTCTGCATCTAGGCTTGTCTTTCATGAGCGTCGCAGTTGCCACGGCACACCACTGCTCGCCGACCTGCACTTGCTCACAATCAATCAAAACATCGACTCCAAGGTTTTGTCACTCACTTTCGGGTCCCTTCATTCTTTGGCTCCAGCCTAGCTATTAGATCTACTCCCCCACAAGGCTAAGCATTGTACGACCCGCTTTTCAGAATCAAACTGTTTAACTATACCCCGTAAAAACCTCAAATCCATTGGAGACCATGCCTTTAGTTTGTATGCTCCTAAACCTGGAACTCACTTCCGACTTGCGTAACGACATCTCATGACTTATCCACATACAATAGGAAACTAAAAACGAATTCATGTATGACAGCATTGAGTGGGTTCGTGTGATTCGTCCTCTATGTGCTTATGCGTGCTGACACTGTGCATGATGCCACTAACCACACTTGCATGCTGACTCTGTGCATGCCACCCCTAACCAAGTTATTTTTGTTGTTTATTGAGCATGCTACCACTAGTCATTCGATCGTGCTTTCTTTGCAGGAATTGTAAAGCACCTAGAAAGAGATTAAGTTTTCTGCCGGCACTTTATCAAACGTATTATTATTATCCAATAACCGTAAATTGAGCTCATAAGCTTCAAACTTGTTTCATTGTATAATCGTGATTTCATCTTTACAAGGTGGCTTCTAGATGGGTTTGGGTGGATTTTAACTAATTTACGTATTAGCACATTAGCCATCGCTGTTGATTGGGTTCTTTGCAACCGAACGTACTTGTCCCATGAGGTGAAATTTGGTGTGTAAACTGTAAATACTAAGCCATATACAATTTAGTCAAAGATAGTGCCGCAACCAATTTCTGGTGAATTTGCATTCGTTCGGGGTTGATAATGCTCGCCTGTGAAATACATTCGGATCCTTGCTATCTGAGGCGTGTAATTTCATGAAATTTCGTGAGTGCACTCAAAAGGGAAGCAGTCCTGCAGATCGGTGTAAATTTATGGTGGATAAGGCAGTGGCGCGGGCCAGTTCATTATGCTGTCCGGAAAGGGGCGTGATCGATGGTCTAAAAGCTGGTACGTACACTGGAATCCTAATGCAGGCAATATGCAAACGAAATTAGAGCTTCACCCATTTGGTCTCTAGTTGTGATTAGATGACTATATCTAGATTACTGCAAATTTTTGTTGGCCATGGTAAATACAGCCGAATGCAGGGTGGTGGATGGGAATGCACTTCCGCAAAGTCACTAAATTTTTTGCGTGTATCTTTAAAAGAGTCTAGAGCAGTAGTAATCTAAGCTGGAATTTTGCGCATCTGATATTTGGTCGATTTGCCACTGATTGTAGCGGATTGGAGTTTTGGCCACAGATATTGCATTCAACTGCGGGGAATTACTCAAGATCGTGCGTCTTTACTAACTTGAAACTATGTGGCTGCACATTAAACAAAATGCACAGTGATATGCAATTAAAATTTGGCATTGGGCGTCCGATTCTCGTGCCCTTTACTGTGGATTTTATAATTTCGCTGTATAAGCCTGGGTTGGTTGCAGTGCGTAGCACATTTACACGCGTGCCTATTTTTTGTGAACTTATGTAAGTAAACTGCACATGAAAGGTAGTGGAATATGCAATTAGAATTAGGGTTCCAGGGTACAAATTCTAGTCTTTTTGCTGCAAATTAAAGTATATTGCGGTATTCATAGATGCCATTCGAGTCGAAACTATGCATTATTTGAGAATGAGATATGGCGGCGCCTTAGTTTCCGACAAATAAAAGTTGCCGTCCAAAGCGGCCTTATAATAAAAATAAGCTGGCGGCTCGAATACACACCGAGTACAATTTAAACGGACATTTATATTTCGAGGAAGCCAAATTGGGACTTTCTGAAACCGCATTAATGTGGATTTGGAATGAATTATTGTGGATTGCGGTATTGGCCCGAACCGATGTATTCGATGGCTGTGCATTGCCGGAACTGGTGCCAGAATGCACTCGAAATAATACGAAGTTTAGTGGGCGCAATTTCTCGTCACCATAATGTAATATGCAATCAAAAGATGAGCTTCCGACAGCTGATTGATACTGGATTTGTGGGAGAGTAGAGTAGATTAATTTTGATGGTTTTGGATGGCCGTGAAATGCGGTAGCGGTCAGGACCTTTGTAGCCCATTTGTAGCCGAGCACACAAGTGCAATAGCATGGAATTCGGCGAGTGTAGTTAAAAAGGTACAGTAAAGTATTCATAGAATTCAAGCTTTGGCTTGCAAGTTTCCATTCGATTTTCGCATAATTAGAGTGCATTGCAGTAGATTGCGGTAACTCGTTACATTCTTCTGGGCTATCCTGTTCAGCAGCCAGCGGTGGCAGTACACCAGGTGACTTTAGATTAATACAGGGCAGCATAGCTAAAAGACCTGGTGTCGCATGGTCACGTGGAGCTATTGTTTTGAGCTCACATTGGATACAAATGACGACAAATCATCCAAAGTGATTTACGTATGTTCTCACGAAGCCTTTAAAATCTCATTGCTTTTTTCCTGTTGAAGAGATTGGAATTTGGAATTTAAATTTGGATTGGAATTTAAATCTAAGCCATCAAGAACGCCCAGTGGCTTTTAGCACGTGCTTCCAAACTTATTTTCTGTGAGAGAATAGAGAAAGATAGAGAAAAATATTAAACGATTTCAGAGTCATATTCCTAATGAAATCTCTCCGATTTCAGAGCTAAAGCTTTGACATATCAATTACTAATAACGAAGAAAGGTTTCCTGAAAATTGGTACCATATAACAAATTTCAAAGAGTAGAAGAGCGACGCGACATAGCTGTCTCGCGGAGGAATGTCACTAAACCTTTACTGCAACTCAGCGGTTTAGAAAAATTTGTAAGCATTTGGTTCTCCGAAACTAAAGTTTTGCAAGTCTGGAGTAATTTATAAGCCCCAAACAGTGCTGAAACTTCGTGTATGGGTATTCAGATCAAACTGCACTAAAGTATATGAAGGGCATTGTAGCGACAATTGCCTTCTGCTCGTTCAAAAATCGTGTTAGCGATGCAAGTATTCTCTCAAAACACGAGGCTTAAGGGAACTAATCACAATTTATATTCCACACAGCATTATAACTGGTATTGCGTATTTACACTCACAAGTTATCCTGGTTAGCAAAACAAATACTAATAGCTGCATCTATACAGCAATTGAATGAATCTTTAGCTGAACTATAAGGGTAAGCTAATATGAAATCCAATAAGGGCTTACTAGTATTATTAGATACATTTTTCTATTGAACAAGAAAAGATGTAATTGCACTGAAGTATTTGTCGAATTTGTGCCTGAATGCTGTTCACGATTGGGCTGCATGCAGTGACCTCGCTCTTCTTTCACTGGCGCCGAGTAAACTCGACGAACTAGTATACTCCAAGGATCTACACGCCGCCGCTGATTGGCCGATCGTTTGCTATCGTGCGACCAGTACGGATATCTCGAAAGACATTTGAGTCAAGCACTCAATGCCTGGATTTGGCCTCACATTGCGGCTAGAGCCTTATTTAGCAGCCAGTGACAGTACGTTGCGAACAGATGCTCGAGCATACGAGCACATCGTTATTTCCTGGTTGGTTAGTTGATTGGTTCCCTGGTCGGTTGATCCATTTGCAGTTTTTCGTGTATACCCTGCTGACACTCAAAGAGCCGAGCTTGAACTTCTCGAAACACGTGAGCCGCGTGACTTTCTGCTTACTGGATGCATCCTCATTCACCAGGTCAAAAATCTTAGCATATATCATACAAGTTCTCTTCTGCCGAAGGAGCGTTATGAAAGAGGTCAATTCATCAGCGAAAAGCCTTTTGTCACCAGGATTCGACCACGAGACCTCAAGAATCCAGCATTTGAAAGTCTAATTGCTTTTCCACACAGACAGGCATTGTTGGTACTACAAAGGGCTATTTACATTATCATTTCTTTGACTCCTCGGAAAGCTTGAAAAGACCTCGGCTCGAAGAAAAAAGAACTTAGATGGCTGCAATTGAGGTTCTTGCCCCAAGTATGAAGGCTTGCAGCCCGACTTGACAGCGCTGCCAGTAGCTTAATGCAGTTTAATTTCTCAGAGTATCAGCTTTTGGGTGGCTTGCGTTAGACTTTTTGAACGACCAGCCTAAACTTTTAGCTGAAGATAACAAAATATGGAATGGAAGGTCGCGCTGGGTGTCGTAGCCTCCATGCTAAAAGCAAGTGTGAAATGTTCTCCATCTGATGACATCATTTTCAGAAGAAAATTATTCTCTAACATTGTCGGAGCGCAGTGAAAGGTCTTGGTCAGGCTAATATGCTTAGTGAGCCTGAATGAACCCAACTTTCTCGCTGAGGTTGCATGGAGATTCAGTACGTGCGAGCCGATTATTTGTGTCGCTGGCTACAACTGTGTATGGCTTTAGAAGAAAATTCGTTCTTCCTTAAAGTTCTAAAGGGATTTCCCTGATGGTACTGCCATAAATAAAATTTTGTAGCGGCATTTTAGCCTTTTCATGCAATAAAAATTTTCCACACGATCATCTGATCGGTTGAGGAAGCGAAATTTCCGTGCGGGCACTGAATTTTCGACCTAGCCATTTAGGGCTGTCGGTTGAGCTTGGAAACGACGTGAGAACTGCTTTGCACTAGTTGCATGGCATGGAGAAAAAATAAGTGTGTACAATGATTAAATTCAACGATAGCAATCTAGCTCGAGGTCTCATGAAATGCTCCCAGTCATTTCTATATTCATTAAAATAGTACTATTTCATGGTTAACAACTCGCCGATATCTCAGGAAACTTCAGAACATTAATTGCAATGAGCTGTGTTAGCAACATCGGAGCTTGAAACGCAAACCCTGGACTAACGCGGTGTCTCCTAAGGTACGCGTTCACTGGCTGTAGGGTTCTGCTACTTACAGTCGAAATTCACTAACTTATTCTCGCAGCAAGTTCAGTGCGAGGAAAAGGCCACGCCCACACTCCACCAGCAGTCACTGCTGCTGCCACATTGGTCGCTTGCGGCGGCTCAAGCTCCGCCAAAGTTCCACTTTTGTTTTACTGATAGCACCGAATTAAATCTCCGAGTTTATTTCCACTTTCTCTTACGCTTTCCCCATAAAAATGGCCTGCACTGTGGCTGCCATATAAGTTCTTGTCCACCCTGACAGAGCTTTGACTCATGGTTGTATGCGTCAACTTACACATTGACTGACACATTGTGCAGGCGAATTCCTTAAGATATTCTTGCAAACAAATTTCGAAGAAGGTGGGCTGTAACAAAGTCGTTTTGATGGAGCCAAAGATATATGGTTGCCGAAGAGATCCGACTGTCGGAAGTTGTAACAACTTCAAGATGCAAATGTCGGTAAATATTGTTATTAAATTATTTTTATTTTTATTAGTAAATAATAGGCATTTTATAACGCACCCGCTCCTGATAGATAGGCTGCTTGCTCAATGTACTGATTTACCGATGATGATTAGCACACATGTTATTGTCGGATAGGGTGTAAGCATGAGGACGTCAAAGTTCTCTACCTTGAGAAGTCTAAAAATTACCACATCGATCTGTAGTGTCCTTGCAAAGAAGGAGAGTTTCTTTGCATCCAGAAATTGAAAACTCAGCTGCGCGGTTCTGAAAGAATTAAGGCGTGCTGTTTTTGTATGTAGTAACCCGCCGTGTATTGAAAGACCGAGATAAATTGTAGGACGTGTTACTAAGACGTTCTAGAATTGTCGTTCACTTGACTCGATCCGAGAAATCTATCCAGCGAAGGTGGATTCCGAGAAAGCTTCGCTATCCCTGGCTGATTTTCACGAGTCAGTGACAATCGATGGACTAGGTTGCGTATGGAGCCGTCAAATAAAGTGAAAAAGTGTTCATTCTCTGCATTAAGATCGCTAGTAGACCCGGCAACAGGTGACTGCCACAGCAGGTGATTGTTCATGAGTAGCAGCTTCTTTAACACTCGAGGAAGCTCATCGTATGACTTGATGTCTGCCACCAGAACAGGAAGAATATAGCAAGCTCCCTTCTCGAGAGACATGTACAGCTCAAACTGGCTTTTAGGGTCGCTGATAGTGCGAGCTGAGGCAAGGAGCACTACAAAGTGACAGCGGTCTATGTGCCACGCCATCTGGTCGAACTCGGGCTCACCAAATAGGAAGCTGCTTCTGCTCACGACGTTGACAATGTTCATGCGGTCTTGAAGGTACTGCTGAACGAGGCCAGCACGTTGGCTCTCGGACTCGTGATATGCCAAGTACACTCGAATGGTGCTGACATGCCAATAGTCGCTGCTGCGTGTGAAATACTGCTTCAGCTTATAGTAAAGGTATTTCAATCTCCACTTGAAAGAGACGCTGAAAACTACGACGATCAAAATGGAGCAAATCGCAGACATTGCATAGACGCCGATGCAGGTCCATATTACCATCGCCATCGCGGGAACGCTCCCCCCAGGGAAAAGTGAAGAGTCGGAGCACGTGAAGTCAGGCAAGAAGACTTTAGTCGTGTGCAGCCACAGGATGAATTCCAAGTCACATTTGCAGCTAACATTGCTCATGTAAATGCTCTTCAGATTGCCGTGCTCTTGAAGCTCATCGAACTGATCCAGATAGGGCTTTTTGATGGACTCAAGTGGGTTTCCACTAAGATTGAGGACCTCCAAATTTCGGAGACTTCTGACGGAAACGCTCCAGTTCGTCATGCTATTCCCTGATAGATTCAAAATTTTCAGCGAGGAGCAATGGTCAAAAAAGTCCTCGCTCAATTTATGGATTGCATTGTACGACAAGTCTAGATACATTACATGAGACATGCTGGACAATGGCTTTGACGTGCCGTTGTAAAAAAAGGATCCCAAATAGTTGTAGCTCAAGTCCAGCCATTCCAAACCAGGTGCGCTGCGGTCGGAGAAAAAGAAGTGGCTGTACTTCTCCAAATTCATCCGCGAAGCATCGACGAACTTAAGCAACGAGAATCCCGTTATGTTGCAGGCTATCGTGTGCAAGTGGGTTCCGCTAGCATCGAAGATAATGAGATTATTTTCACTAAATATTGAGTAGTGGTATTCTTGGGGGCAACTCATTTCGCTGAACTGCTTTCCGGCATCTTCGAAGTATATTCTGGTCAGTAGCGGTGGCAGGGTTATGATGCGGTGGTTTTCATATCTGAGTATTACAAGTAAAGACCAGAGCCAGAGAGGCATCTTGGGTGCTGGATGTACGATGTGGTCACTCTCCCAAGTTTTCTTGCCATCGGCGAACAACGGGTCCTCTTTTATGCAGTTGGTGATTTCATCGGCGATATAAAAGTTTAAGATTCCACTAGTATCGAGCACTTTCAGTTTGAAGAAAAATTGTGCAACTAAATGAAATAGACTTTTGATGTCGACGACACTGAGTATTACCTCATTGTAGCCAATTCGTAAATATTGTATGTTCGTGGGCTTAAGTTTCTGAGAAGATGCAGTCAGCTCAATTTCAAGAGCCATGTTGTTTGCCAGTGACAATATGGTCAAGTTCATGGTCTGCAAAGCTGCAAGCGTTGTGCTCGTTAGTCGTAGTGGCATGAAAGTGCTCACGCAATTGTCCGCTAACAGAGTGTCAAGCTTAGTTCTAGCAAAGGCAGCAATGACATCTGGGACATTGTCGATGTAGTTACAGCTGATGTCGAGCTTTTTGAGAGTCTCGTTGAAACCCTTCAACGCGTCAGGTTCTATGTGATTCAATCTGGCATTTCGCAACGACAAACGTCGCAAAGGCGTTGGGTACAAGCTCCCGATGTCATCTACTGTCAGCGATCGTGTGGCGCTGCACCTCGATGACAAATAAAGCGAGTCGAGACTCATTAGGTTGCTCCAGGCTGCCCCAAAACGGCCACTATCAGGGACGTGCACGGACAATTCTCTCAAGTGAACGAGTCCTGAGATTATGAGGTCAGGAAAAAGGCTTGGGCAAGGATCGGTCAGTATGTGCAGCGTCTCCAGGTGGTCGAGTGAATTCATAGAGCCTGAAGCGTATCCGGCATCGTAAGGTATTGAATTGCCATTTAAATTTAGATATTGCAATTCTTCGAGCCCGAGTAGTGAGTCATTTTTAAGTTGTCTGATTAAATTATATGACAAGTCGAGGCTCCTTAAGTTTGCAAGTCGCTTCCATACGTCAGCTTCTAGTGCAGCGATAAGATTTCCAGATAGATTTAGAACGGTTGCGTCCGGAGGAATGTCTGCCGGAATACTCGTAAGTCCACTACTTGAACAATCGACTTCCAGCGAACCGTTCAATTTCACGCACCTGCATGCGGGAAGCGCGTCGCCGTAGGTCTGGCATGTCGCAGAGGCCGAACTAATAAAATAGTAAAGCGTCAGTGCTGCAGTGCCGAAAGACCAGCAGTGATATTTCAAAAGTCCTTGCATGTGTGCGCTTTGTCATCCGGGTGCTCACTGTTCAAGTGCCGATAGCGGCCGCCGGATGGAGTGTGACGTTCGCACTGCAACAGACAAAGTTAATAATACTTAGTTTATCATCCAAGGACAATTTAATCTTGTTCCAGTTGCTTCAAAACTCTGAATGAGAATCAGTACTCAAGGAGTGGTGTCATGCACTGTATCAGGCATGCAAAAGCAAACAAACATCATAGTTTGGTCAGCATAAGAAAGAAAATATGAAGACACTCATGGCAGCGGTAAGTAGGATCCGTAACTATTAACATTTCACGCACAGGCACTCAAGCAAAGCATACAGAAACAAAAAAGACCGGTGTTCAAAAGGGAAAGCCGACCGAAACAAGTTGGTCTTGAGATGAGACCTAAACAATGCAAGGTCATTTCAGGTAGTGACTGTACCCTGACGCAAGTTTATTACTACTGGTGCATGGGAACTGAAAGCTCTATCGCCAAAAGATTTAAATATATTTCGAGGGCCAGATGCTGAAAAAGATGGCCAGATGCTGTCAAGCGGGAAGAAAGGACGTCGGATGATTGAGGCTGTTGCTTGCGAGTGAAGTGACCTCTAAGCCAGACTGAGGATCTTCATATCATTCTTCGGCCATTATTGATAAGCCTATACAGCTCAGACTGAAATGATTTGATGTGGCAGTCATGCCTTTGGCGACAGACGAGGCGAGCCGCTGAGTAGTGCACCAGTCGCAGACGATTAAGAGCACTTTCCAAGAGTTCTGAATACGCGGAATTCCAAATTACAGGCAAAATCACAAGCTATAAGTGAGACAATGGTAATGAGTTACAGCACATCGAGTCAGCTGTTTTTTTTATAAGCAATGTTTATATTTTGTGGGTTTGATGATGAAGAACAGAAAAGTCAATCTATATCGTTGCAGCCGTACTGACTGCCACTAAGCAAAGATCTTCACCCTTCCATCAGCATAGAAAACGACGGAGACCGCATTCTGCTGCCGCAGCCTCCAATAGCAGGTAGATTTACGCACTTTGTAGCCACCAAAGTGAGGCTAAACAGCCGCACACCTTCAGCTGGTATGCCTTTGAGCAATGTGGCAGAGATTAGTGAACCTTATAGTGAGTTAGCTGGCACCGACCAAGGCGCACGTCAGACGTTGCTCAACGGTTGCTTTTGTCGAAGATGAGCAATGAAAAAACGAAGATGACTACTTTGTTGATCGTATGTCTGTATCTGTCATGGCGTCTGTGCAAGTCTTCACTCACTATGAATGGAGGAGAGGTATACAGGGACAAATGTAGCAGCTTAGAAGCCTCAAGGAGCTGTTGCTCAGCCAGTGTCAACGGAATAACAGGACACGTTCGGAGGAAGATTTTAGAAACTTGATATTAACTTGTGAAGACGCTGGAACTTATTGACGAGCCTTCCTCCAATGAACAGGCGTGACGGTTTATTCAGTAACTCCAAGCTGCTCTGCTTGGACTGCCATTTCGCTATTATGTTTGTCGCTCTTTAAATCCCTATTCTGTGAACACGGATGACTAGATGCTTGGATCTTGTAGCAGCTAAATAGCGACCCAACATCCAGCTTCATCTTGAGCTTGTTGTAACCCAATACATTATTGGGCTTTTTTCAAACATTCTCTTGATAGTTTTAATTAATTTGCCAAATTTAAAATTAAACATGAGTCGGCAGGCAACCCGAAGTACTAAGAGCCAGATTGCAGGTTGACTAGTATTAGACGCCTCAGCTACGAAGGCTCTGCTGCCGACGTGATTAATCGAATTTACCTTCGTAGCGTGGCTAGATTAGCCAGCAAGTACCCAATCTATATTAAAGAACTCAGTGCACCCCGTTTGAGACTGCTGATGAGATTCGAGCAAACCGCTTTTTCTATTGCCACAGCAGCTCATTTGCCGAGGATGGCATTCAGCCATTTTTCGGGGTGCCAAAGAAAGTGTAACGTTTCTAGCTTCATCAACTAAAGAGTGGTCTCTCGGGAGAAGCACCTTGAGTCTGGCCGCCGAAGGTACACCACCCGACACGGCGTAGAGCCGCTGTGTACTTACGTTATTTAACTAGTAAATTTGTTATGTACTTGAGTTCTGTAAGCGGAAACGGAAATCGCAAAGTTAGTTCAAAGAGATAGCTACCTCTATCGAGCTTCTTAGTCAGGACGACATATTAGATCAGAGAGTCAATCCCCAAAGTAACATCCCCATGGAATCATCTTCCTCGGTAAAGTTACCACCGGACATCTCTCCCTCAGTTCTGCACCGCACTTTAATATCACCTTCAAGCTTACCACTAGCGACCTCATCGTGCAGTTCATCTTCCAGTATAAGATGCCCTCAAGACCCCAAATCCGCCTTTCTCCTTCTGAGATCCATATATTTCCCCCTTATTACCTGCATAATTGTCTTAATAAATATTTACTTAATAGAGCGACTAGGTCATTTCAGATTTAATCGCTACGATTTTTCAAAACAGATGTTTTTAGACTACTCAATAAGAAGACAACACTAGAAGATGAGAACTTTAGCAGCTTCCACCCAGTCTCCCTTCTGTCGCTCATGTCAAAGACTCTAGACAGAGCAGTAGCAGATAAACTTAACTTTTGTATCAAACTTCAAACCTAGAAAGCTGGTCGTAGTCAGATTGTAGAGTTAATCACTCCACAGAATCAGCATTACCACGGGTGTATAACGACGTTCTTAGAAACGCAGAGTTAGGTAAAATCTAACAGCTTTTTTTATTAATTAATCTGCAGCCTTCGAAAAATATTGACCGTCTTTTCCTTCTGGAGTACTTCTCATCTCGCTTGGGCACCACTAGCACTGCACAGCAACGGTTTAGGTCCTATTTCAGTGGGATACTTCAGAGCACAGATGTAAGCGGAAAGCCGTCATTCAAAGAGCCTCTAAAGTCAGGGGTACCCCGAGGTACTGTTCTTGGTCCACTTATTTCAAAATTGATACATGTCATCTTGGTGATTTGCTCGCCAGTCTCGATTTAAGCTCTCTTTTATATGCATATGGTACACAACTGTACCGTTGCTTAGATCCCTGACATTCTTCCAGCAAGTCAAACTCTCTCAGCTCTTTTGCTGCAAGATTTTCTGAAATTCACTCATAGATGGTAGCAAATAAAATTGAAGGTCGATAACATTCATTTAATAGACATGGGAAAACCTATTTTTTTCAGAAATGCGAGAACCTACACCTCACAATGGACGTGGTTAGCCGACCTGTAGCATCAGCACGTGATCTTGGTGTCCTGTTTGAAAGTGACCTTTAACTAAACGGTCTTATAAGATTCACAGTCAGGTTTCCCTACTTTCAGCCACTAGCTCCCTTAGAAGCACAGAGTGGCTTACTGTTACTTCACTCACTTGTACCAGCTGAGCTGTCCAGCGTCTTTGCTCCTCCGGTCACGTGCTCTCGAACCGCACTTCTCATTTAGCCATTCCTCCATACCTGGCACTAAGCTGTAACCTTTGATGATCGAAACTTGAGCCCATACCCACACAAAGTCTACAAAACGTTCGGCTATGATGACTAACAGCGATGACCATGCATCTGTTAAGTCTCAGCTAAAGACGCCGTGTTTAGATAAGCTTTCCCTTCGCTCCAGTCAGCTTGTATTTTATTTTAGTGTGTCCTGTATGTAGAAATGTGCATGATTCATGACATTTTACTATTCAGAGGTCTTAATAGTCACTGACCAAATGTGTGGCACCATATTTTTCTTTAGTCTGCTGGCTTCAATCGTACACTCATCTGGCCCAAGTATTATACAAGTGTGCTTTCGCATGCTGGGTACCTTGCACGACACCGACCCCACGTGTATTGATTCTCTCACATCGAGCTGTATAGCGCCTGGATACGGATTTAATTTTTTTATGATGCTCCCCAAGCGACCTATTACCATTATTAACATTGCAAAAATTCAAGCCTGCTTAGGCAGGGCTTCTATATTCAAGTTGGTCCATGTCTTTTTGAGCCTTTACTCTGAATGCTTCCAAAGCATAGAACTCACTCCCCGCTGACGTCGCTGCTTCCCCTGTTTGACGAAATTTTAAAACAAGGTAAATTCCCAGATTTTCTTCACAGCATTTCCTGGGTCCGGTGATTGTCCTTTTTTCCCTTAAAAATGCTAAAACTGTGCATATTATCACTCAGCAATTAAAACGCTTGCTCTTTTTACAGCAGTGCCTAGAAAGAGATTTAGTTTTCATAGGTTTCCATGCAAACCTGTTATTATCCTTATTATAATTATTATCTGATCTATATAACCGTTTGATGATCCCTATGCTAGAGGCTAGAATAGATCTATAGAGAGCTTATCTATGACGGCTATTAACTGGTAGTTTGAGAAGAGCTCTATGGGACGACCCATTTCCGGGTTTATAACCTTTGCTCTGCTCGTAAGGCGAGCCATTGATGTCAATGGATTCAGAGCGAGAGAGAGAGAGAGAGAGAGAGAGAGAGAAAGAGAGAGGGAGTGAGTGTGAGAAATTGAAATGAGTAGAATGTATGAGTAGCTGTAGCAGGCAAAATTGAGAAAAAAAGCAATAGACGAAGTCACTCCGCGCTGCACAGCCGAAACTTATTGAAAAAAAATCCTAGCTGATTAAACAGCCTTTTTTTGTATAGCGACAGAAGAGCCTTTACGGCTGTCACCACCGCTTGCAGTGGCGATAAAGAATTGATCCACCACAGGAATCGAACCTACGACCTCGGGACCGAGGTCGTGAAAGCAACCGCCTTACCTAGTGTGCCATCACGGCTCATCGTATAACAAAGTCTACAACAAGTAGATACTGGAAAAGAAAGGCCGCTTATAATCTAAATTTTCTGCTGAAACCAAAGTTCTTTAGTGCACCAGGTAATTAGTCTTTGTGGATTTATAGAAAGACACAAATAGACATAAACATAGGTACATATTCGTACGTACCTAATATTACTATAGCTAGTGCAAACTGGGCTCCACGCGAGCTGTAGTGACGTCCGAGTCTGGACAAGCAAGCCCTTGGAGAAACTAAGGAGTCGCTCAACAGTTTTTGAAAATCGGTCGCAAATTTCGGGTCTTTATTGTCAAAACATGTTCGTGTAGTACCTATAATAATAATAGTAATAATATTAATGCACTTGATAAAGCGCCCCCAGAGAAATTAATCTCTTTCTAGGCGCTTTACATTTGCTGCAAAGGGAAATGCAATTGAATGGTAAGTAAAATCATGCTTGAAAAACAAACAAAATGAATAGTCTGGTTAGGGGTGACATGCACAGGGTCAGCATGCAAATGTGGTTAGTGGCAGCATGCACAGTGTCAGCACTCATAAGCATATCAAGGACGAATCACAGGGACCCACTAAATGCTGTCCTAAATAGGTGTGTTTTTAAGTTCCTTTTAAATGTGGTCAGGTCAGGGGATGTTCTGACGCAGGTCGGGAGGAAGTTCCAGGCTTTGGGAGCATACGAACTAAATGCACGGTCTCCAAAGGATTTGAGGGTTGTACGAGGTAGTGGTAGACCGTTGGATTCCGAAAAGCGGGTGGTGCGATGCTTGGCCTGATAGGGGAGTATATCGGAGAGATTGGCTGGAGCCATAGAATGAAGGGACCTAAAAGTGAGCGACAGAACCTTGAGGTTAATACGTTGCTTGACTGGTAGCCAGTGCAGGTCGGCGAGAAGTGGAGTAATGTGGCAACTGCGACGCTCACGACAGACAAGCCTAGCTGCAGAGTTTTGCACCAGCTGCAATCGCCTGATAGCTCATGCTGGTAGGCCAGTAGGCAGTGAGGTGCAGAAGTCGAGACGGCCGTTTAGTAGTTCAGCTTTCACATGCTAATGAAGTTGGTGTATGAAAGTTTCTGAGTACCAACAAAAATTATACAAACCGAGAGGAAGGCACATTTGGTTACAAAAGGTCAATTATGTGTATTTATTCAATACTGTATAGAAATTATGAGTGACGACCACATTTCCAGCATCACTAGTGCCACACAATCAGCCGTGAGTAAAAGAATATAATTACTAACGTGGCTAAGGAATGCTGGTGGAAAAGACTCAAGATCAGACCCGAAGCAGGTTAAAATTGTAATCAATATATGGTTAATTTAAACTTTAAGAAACTCGAATTTTAATTTTGAAATCACACGCACAATAATCTTTTCTGTAGAACTTTTTTATTTTGCTGTCCTCTTGAGAAGCACTGTCAAATCACTACTCTGCTTACTTTTGGGAATCGGCGGTGCTTCGGCTGCTCTGTGACTAAAATTGACTGTCTTGTGTACCTAGCAGCCTAAGCTCTGCTGCACTTGCTAACGCCCTCACACACAGCATTGAAGAGGTACTTCTTTAAATTAAATCTCAATGATCTGGCCAGGTGAGCCTACACAGGGCACTCCGGTAAAAGAAATTCCAAGGCAATGCAGCTCGATGAAGCGCGAGACACATGAGGCTCCTCTCTTGGTATGACTGGCTAAAAAACCCAAATTCTATGGCCTTCAAGACTTGAAGCGACCAAAAAAGTGTTTATTTCTGAAAAAAAATTTCTAGGTGGCGAAAAATGAAAATAGTGACGTTTAAAGTAATGTAATGTAATGTATCTCCGTCTTTAACTCCACAAAGTCATAAAGACCATGTGGGTGATACGCAGGAGAGTTTTGTATAGCGCACCCACAGCCTAAGCGGCTTTCGGTACGCATTCGGCAGCCAATAGACTACGTCTCACGCAACGAAAAAAAGTGGGAAGCATAGCAGAGTCAGGAGAGCAGTTGAGGTAGTGAGTAGCATAGAAGTAGCAGCTCAGGACCGCTGAAAAGGATGTGCCATAGTCGGCAGTAGGAGAGTAGTTGTCGTTGCGTAAGAATTGTGGAAGCAAGTTCCACTGTCTAGGACCTGCAGAGCTAAAGCTTCTATCGCCAACGGTCTTTAAGCGGAGGAATGGGACAGCTAATTTATTGTCCACACAGGACCTGAGGGCGCGAACAGGCTGAAACTGATGCAGCAGTTCAGCTAGGTACGAAGGAGCCAAGCCGTGGCGGGCCTTGTGGGTCAACGTAAGAACTTTGCTCATTATCCGTTGCTCAACCGGCAACCATCTTAGCTCTTTCAGCAAAGGAGATACGTGCTCAAACCGCCTGGGACTTGAAGACTAGCCTTGCAGCCATGTTCATAATCCGCTGCAGTGGCCTAATAGCTTTCTTTGGCAGCCCAGCCGAGCCGTGATGGCACACTTGGTAAGGCGGTTGCTTTCACGACCTCGGTGCCGAGATCGTGGGTTTGATTCCTGCGGTGGGCGATTCTTTATCACCACTGCAAGCGGTGGTGATAGCCGTAAAGGCTCTGCTGTCGCTATACAAAAAGAGGCTGGTTAATCAGCTCGGATTTAAATATTTAAAAGGGAATTATAATAATCAAGCCGAGACAGAACTAAAGAGGTAGTTAAATTTATTACAAGCCACTATGGAAGACAGCTCCTAATCTTGGATAGGGATCGGATGTGATGGCTAGCTGTAGAAGCAGACTTCTGAATGAAGCCTTTAAAATTGAGGCACCTAGCTATCCCTTGGACCGACTTAGCAGTTCATTAATTCTGCACCGTGTGCCATCCGCTGCATCGAGAATCATCGATGAGTCTCGAAAATTGGAGACTCTTGAAATTGATGCTGTCAACACAAAAATATCTTACTTAACCCGCCCTGCTCGATCCTCTGCCAGACATTACTTCTCTAGATGCTACAAATATGATGTTAGCTGACGCTCTTGACGATTTTGCACATCTGACTAAGCACACTTTTCGTCCGAGCTCAGATGGCCTGTGGCAGTGGTTCTCAACCTTCCTAATGCCGTGACCCTTTAATAAAGTTACTAATCCTGTGGCGACCCCAACCATAACATTGTTGTGTAAATAATTTGCGGAAATGCGTGTTTTTCGATTGTCTTTAGCGACCCCTGTGAAAGGATGGTTCGACCCACAAAGGGGTCGCGACCCTCAGGTTGAGAACCACCGGCCTATGGTTGACCAAAGACATTAAACTATCGAGGGCCCACCAAGCGAAAGCTTGATAAAACACGCACAAGATCGAGACTGACTTTCGTAAACGGACATACTAGGAGTATTGTTTGTCCAAACAATCCACCATAGTTAAGGCCAAGTCTAGCTTCGATGAGAATATTGTCGAATTGCAGAAGCCCTATACGACAAAAAAAAGGATTATGTCGGCCACTAACAATCTCCTTAACTGCTCACAGGGTAAATATTTACCGTTTGATCCTTGGGGTGATCTGGCAAATCGCTTCTCTAGATTCTCCGCCAGCAAGATGGACAGGATCAGAGAGTCCATCACCAAATTAACTGCATCGTCACCTGAATCCTTTCCCTCAGTAGCACCACACTGGACTCATGTCCCTCAATTTCACGCAGCACCTTAATGTCTGTATTCCAGCGTGACACTAGTGACCTTGTTTAGAAATCCAGCTTCAAGTCAAAGAAGACCACTGGCCATCTAAACCCTGTTCCGACTGTCCAACTTCTGTGATGCATAAATCTGCTGTCTTCATGCATAAATAACATGGTCAATACGTCCTTGGCCTAACGTTTTGACCCTGCACCTTATAAAAAGGCTGTTGGTTGGCAACTATTGAAAAAACCCCACAAGCTACAGAGAAACTGTAGCAACTTCCTCCACTCTCTCTACTACCGCTACTATCAGAAGCACTGTAACCAGTAGTGGCTGACCAGCGAAACTATTATATTGAAACTTCAAACGTAGCAAGAAAGTTCCAGTCTGGTTTCTAAAGCTAATCACTCGGCTGCTTGGCCTTGAGTGTAAAATGACCTTAGGAATTCAGATTTAGGTAAAGTATCTGCGCTTAATTTGCTTGATCTTTTGGCTAAGTTTGATCCTATAAGTCGCGAAGCCTTTCTCGAGCGCCTCTCATCTCGCCTGGGCATCACTGGCAGTGCGCTGGAAGGCTATAGGTCCTATCTCAGTGGGAGGCACCAGGGCATTGATGTCAATGGCCGACAATCATCCCACGAACTACTAAGGTATGATATACCCCAGGGCTCCCTGCTTGGTGCGCTTCTTTTCGCAATTTGTAAGTTCCTTCTCGCCGATGTAATTACCAAGCATAACCTAGGCGTTCACTTGTATACCGATGACACACACAGCTGTACCTATGCTGCGATCTCTCTCAACTGCCTTGCTACTAGTGTTGCTAACATCCGTCCTTGGTTGGTAGCAAGCTTATTCGAATTGATCGACCGTATTACCAGCTTACTAGTTACGAGAAAACCTGGCGTGACTCAGAAATTGGAAAGTTAAGCTATCAACATAGGCTCAACCAGCATACCTTCAATTCATCTGCACGAAATACGGTTGTGCTATTCCAAAGTAACCTTTCACTGGAGATCCCATCAGATCCACAGTCAACTTTGCCTACTTTCAGCTACTTAAGGTTGCCACCATTAGAGCCTGCATAGACAGAGACGCTACATCCAAGTTGGTCCATACATTTGCGAAATCCCAAAACAACTTTGGTAACACTGCTTAGATAAACTGAATGCTTGCCTTGCCGAAATTTGATCATGGATGTCGGGAAATTTCTTAAAATTAAGCAAAGATAAAACTGAACTGCTACTCATAGGACACCCTAAGCATGTGGCTGGACTAGAAAGCTTCGATGTTCTAATAGGTGATGCTGTTGTGCGACCATCAACGTATTCTCGTAATGTAGGTGTCGTCTTCGACAACTGCCTAAATTTTGGAAGCTTCGGTAAGAAGACTGCTTCCACAGCTAACCATCATGTCCGATCCCAATCTAAGATCAGGAACTGTCATCCATGGTGGCTTTAAAAAATTTAACTAGCTCCCTAGTTCTATCTCAGCTACATTATTGTAATTTTCTTTTAGCTGGGGTACCAAAAAAAGCCATTAAGCTACTGCAGCTGGCTATGAATATGGCTGCCCGACTAGTTTGCAAATACCAGAGGACAGACAATGTGTCTCCTTTGAAAAAAGAGCTAGGATAGCTGGCAGTTGATCGATAGATACAGAGCACAGTTTATGTGCTGACCCACAGGCCCGCCTCGGCTTGGCTCCTCAGTACCTAGCTGAACTGCTGCTCCATTTTAAGCCTCCTCGTGCCCTAAGGTCTGTACGGACAATAAATTAGCTGTTCCATCCATCCGCTTAAGACCGTTGGCAGCAGAAGCTTTTGCTCTGCAGGTCCTAGACTGTGGAACTCGCTTCCACAATTATTTTGCAACGACAACTAATCTCCAGCTGCCGACTA
>WPIO01000310.1:0-5000 GCA_009760855.2 Cristatella mucedo | reverse complement strand
GATTGTGCAGCTGCTCGCCTGCTCACCAATAAGTAACAATAACGATGCAGTTGAAGCGTCCTCAGTAAGAATTTGCCTGCACTCAAGAGTACGATATCCACAGGTTGCATAAGAAATTGATTTAAAAATTACTAAAATTACTTAGTGTGTAAAGTACATGATCACGTCCAAGCCTTGCCATTCTCAAATGGAAAGATGCCATTTAAAGGCGAGTGAATCAAAACGAGTGGAGCCAATGGAAGCCTAACAATTTCCAGATTATGCAGATTTGGATGTGACTGCGAATACTGTGGTAATTTATGCTTTTAAATCGCTTCTTTCCTATTTTTGATGCTCAAAAGATTCAAAAGAGTTCTCTGAGGGCACTTTATCAAGTGGATTATTATTATGATTTTTATTATTATCGGCGGAGGTTTTTGGTGGACATAGAACCTTGTGATCTCCTTTCATCAGGCATTAACGTCAGAGTATTAGTATGCACACGGTTGGAGCCACGACTTTCAAATAAAAGGGCAATACCCGAAAGTTATAGACAGCTTAGCACAATCATAGTTATTCGACACACAACTTGGCGGTTGTGGAATCAGGACATTTTTCGTCATTGTTGACGAACGGGGGGGGGGTTTAATAGGAGGCGGCATAGGTTACGGGCCCCCTACTGTAAGATAGGGGCAATTGCTCCCTGTCCAACCCTTGGCTCAGCCATTAGTTATGCCAAGCAGCAGAGATGTTTTGAAAAGATTATTTTTAATTTACATAAATTATCTATTGCAGTGCATTTCATGTATACAATCTGGCTATTGTTTCTGCCACATACCATATGTCTGGAATGCTTTGCAAAAACTTCCAAATTGTTAATACCCTCCAATCACTTTATAAATGAGGCTTAATGATCAGTTAACTTTTAGTTTCCCCGTACAAAACTCTTCATAGGCTTTCGCTACTATTCCCGCTGATACCATATAGGATTTTCATCCGTTATAGCCGGTTTAATAAGGCTGTTGGAGCGGCTGAAATGAGAGGTACTATAGCCGAGCGGTTAAGAAGTCAGCAACCTTGATCTGCAGCTGATGACTAGACTAACGGCTGCGTGTTCCGCTTAAGATGCAGTGATGAAATGCTCTTTTTTGTGTCATATTTCATTAGCGAACTAATTTGCGGGAATTATAAGCCTAGCTGCAGAGTTTTGCACTAGCTGTAGGTTCCTGATTGCACATGTCAGTAGGCCAGCAAGCAGTGAGTTACACAACAGTCAAGACGGGATGTCGCAAATGCATTGACCAATTTAGACGCAGCAGCCCTGTATAAACCAGCCCGACCTCCAGCAAGGTCATATAGCTGAAAGCAGGCAGACTTGACTGTAGAGCTCAGTGTTCGTCTAACGAAAGGTCACTTTGGAAAATGACAACTTGATTTTGTGTTGATTCAACAGGAGATATGCTGGCACAGCCGATTTTGAGCCTTGATCTTTCCAATTTCTGGATCATACTTGGTTTGCCCATAACTAGTAAGTTAGTTTTATCGTCATTTAATTTAAGAAAATTTGCTGCCATCCATGTGTGGTTGTCATCAATACATGCAGCGATGGAGTTGAGAGAATTCGACGTGCTGGAGGGCTGTAAGGGACGAAGCAAAGGTACAACTAAGTGTCATCCGCATAAAGTGAAAGCCGAGATTGTCCTTAGCAATCACATGGGCAAGAGGGAGAGTATAAACCGTGAAAAAACTGGACCTAGCACGGAGCCCTGAGGTACCCCATATTTCAGAGGTACCTCGGACGATCTTTATCCTTTCACGTCAATACTCGGGAGTCTCCCACTGAGATAGGACCTGAACCATTGCAGAGAAGTGCCAGCGATGCATAAACGAGGTGAGGGGCGCTCTAGAAGAACTTGGTGATCGATAGTATCAAAATCTGCCAAAAGATCGAGCAAATCAAGCAGAGATACTCTACCCTATGTCTGCATTCCTACGTAGGTCGTTGTACACCCGAAGCAATGCTGACTCTGTGGAGTGATTAGTTCTAAAGACAGATAGGAATTTTAGGTTTTCAAATAATATGAGTTCAGCTGGTCTTTCATGACTTGTTCCAGTGACTTTGATAGGCACGGTAGAATGGAGACTGGGCAGAGGTTTCTCAAGTTTTCTTGGTCTAGTGTCACTTTCTTGAGTAGTCACCTGTCCATTGTCTACATCAGCAAGTTTCGAGCAAAAGCGATATTTAATATCCTTTGCAGTGAGCCATATATTCCGTAAAAGGCAAGTTGTACCTCACTATGTAATGTAATGTATCTCCGTCTGTAACTCCACAAAGTCATAAAGACCACGTGGGTGTTACGCAGGAGAGATTTGTATAGCGCACTCACTGCCTAAGCGGCTTTCGGTTCGCAATCGGTAGTTGTAATACTAGCCACGATCTTCTAGCCTAATATTACCGGTGCACTCAGACACATGTAAATACATGCATGTATGCTAACATGAATGCACGCCTACACTAAGGCATGCACATACGGCTAACACATCGAAGCCCAGACTGCAATCTTGCACTTCCGTGTACATGCACGGACACACGTAACCACCTGAACACAGACTCGCATATAACCCCAAATTTCGCCACGTTTACATTAAGAAAAATTATTTGTATATGCGCATACTCTAAGTAAATGACAACGATCCTACTACCGAGCTTCTAACCCTAGGATTGAACACCTTAAACTTGTTGCTGGGCTAGGAGACCTCGCTCTTCTATCTGATGAGGTCGTAGTCCAACCATCATCACGACATCGGCATTTGTATATGCTATTCGGTAACGTCTAAGCTTTTAAAAGCCTATTCATCACCAAATGCAGCAACCCAATGACTTTGTTGGTAGCCCTGCCAAAATGGAATTGCTATGTTTCAGCTTAGTCAATGCCAGAAAAGTAGCTGATCTTTTTAGCATGTCACCTTAGTAGACAGTCCTTAATTGTAGGTAAGGATTGGACGTGACGACTTAGCTGTTGAGAGAATCTCCTCAATGAAACTTTCAAATTATAGACAGCATTCAAAGACGGCACCTAATACTGAGCACTTGAGGATGGTAGCACAATAGCATCCCCTATTAGAATGGCAGTCTCGTAGTCCAGCCGAATGGTGGGATGTCCTTATAAGCATTAGTTGAGTTTTATTGCCGACTAGTTAAAGGAGATCTAATTGCATCCGGGACAGAATCTCAGCACGGCAAGCATTTAATTTATCAGTCACTGCATGAGATTCCGACGGTCTACACGACTTATCCAGCTGACTATCGCTAGCATAGAAGTGATGGCCAATCCTTTCAGCCCCAAACACGTTTCCCTGAGGCTCAGTATAAATAGAGAACAGCGAAGGACCGAGAAAGGAGCCACGGGGACTCGACAGGTCATGTAATGTCGCGTCAGAAGATGGCCTGCGATCCATGAATGGTAAACTGATAAACAACTAAAGATATGCTAACCTGGCGACGATACTTGCTAAACTCATATCTGTAGCAGCTCACCCAGGGCAAAAGTATTTGTTAAGCGTGTCATTTTTAAAATAGCCTAAGGTTCAGGTGGGCTGATTGGGGCATCGCAAGTAGATTGACTGCCAACCGGCTTGACCTGTAAATTGACCGTCCCCACGTGCATCGGTACAGCATGCATGCACGCATTGGGTGAGCTCGGTAATACATTGCCGTTTGATGTAAAGGCACCACACTCATTTCCCGCAAAGTAGACACGTTAAAAAGCTTCTATGGAATTAATATATAAACATTACGAAAGCGAAATGAGTCTTAAAAAGATTAGCTTCGTTTTTGCGAAGCTTAAAATACCAGGCAGGTAGCAGAGTTCCCAGGAAGAAGAATCATGGGGCGCCGAAGTGCTTCTCTTGTATAAACGGACTTGTATCCAGCTTTCGCGCCAAGTCTCGGTTTGCGTTGGGTTCACCCTATTCCAAGAACGATAATCAAAATAATAGCGTCATCAAATGAAGTTGGTCTTTTTAGACGAGTATTATTCAGTTTTCTTAGCGACGTGATTGCGTCGTCACCTCTCTTAAGGCTCTCAAAAGTTAAGTAAACATTTCTCTGTAGACGGTTGGTTCTAAATAGGCGACTACAGGACGGTTTGCCTTGGGTCCAATGAGCCAGGCTCTTATCGAACCAGGAAGAACAATTTCTCAGAAGGCTAAAGCGCCTTTCCTAGCATCCCGCACTCATGGAATCATTTTCAGGTGGCACTGGGGAAGAGCCTAGCCATTTGCTTCTAGTTGTGCTGTGCCAGCCCGACTGGCAGAGAGTATTCCACATGCAAATCCGGGCGCTCTGGATGTAAGGCACCAGTCTCTTCTAAAGTGATACTTACAAATATTTCCAGGCAGTGCTCTGTCAACGATGAGATTCCGACTCTCCAATAAATAGGGCAGTATTTCTTCCCGTATAGATGAACTACCAATAACTTGCACTGCATGACATTTAAAAGTCTTACTACTCTGCAATTAAAAAACTGATGCTGAGCAGTACGAGAGACTACAGCACGATCTATGCTCGGCAAGAATGATACAACTCACTTATTTCAATCAAACTGCTGTTTTTTCTCTGTACAAGATAGCAGTAAGTTAAATTTTTTCTTGCACTATGCAATAGTCCAGCTTTGGGAATAATAATTGAAGGCTGTGTTTACTGTTGTGCATGTTCACAAGTTATCACCGAGCCGAGTTCCGCATTTCTGTGAATAAAAATCTAAAAAGTACCACTCTTACTCATTCTGAGTCTTTCTAACTGATAGTGCAGGAAACATTAAAATTCAAAGCGACAAACCAAGTAAACTTGCTCTTCTATCGTAAATGTGAGGGCAGCTGTTCACAAGCAATGGGTTTGCTAACAACCTAATACCTCACGATACAGGAAATGCACTGGTCTTTCTTAAATCAGTCTACCGTTTGGAGATGCTGCCATTACAGATTAACCCATGCCCTAATCTTTGTTCAATGAGCATTTT